>VZRL01004528.1:1268908-1324407 GCA_013397895.1 Origma solitaria | reverse complement strand
CGCGGGGGGCGGCCAGCGGGCCGAGGTGAGGCGGGGGGCGGGGAGGCCCCGGCCGGGCCACCCTCGGGGGCAGTCTGGCTGCCGCGTGGTTCTCGGGAGCTGGAGCTTGCCTGGAAAGCCGGGTTCTGTCAGACGGAATGGGACCTTTCCAGAGGAAAGGGAAGAAGTCTAGGGCCATCCTACAGCTCGCTCTTCCTCCGGTTTGCCAGCGCAAGCCCCGTTTGGTTTTGGCTCTCTGACATAAATTGTAGAAGCTTACAGCTATACTAGAAGATTACAGGAAAGGAATTATTGTTAGAACAGGCATCGCTGTGCAGCGTGGCTTTTTTTTCCTCGGGAGAAAAGTATAGATCTAAGAGAGGTGTCAGACGTCTTGCTTCAGGTGGTGCTGAAGTGTGGGGTTTTAAAGTCACGAAGGCTGTTGGGTATCAAATATATAAAAACCTGTTGTGTACGTTCTTAAAGTTGTTTTTTGGTTACTACTTTTTATATTAAATGGCAGGTAAATATCTGGACCACTGCTAGTTCATACTTAACTTCTAGAAGCTTATGTGTATTGTTTAGATGGGGAAATACTATCAGTGGGAGAACTGATGGTAACATTCAACTTCTTAAATACTTTTTTGCTATGGTTTGGGACTCAGTTAGGGTCACACACTTCTCTGATGGTGGCTTGTACAGAGTTAGTGCTTCAGATCTTGTATTTGGATGAGATACAAAAAGGGAAATAGTTTTACACTGGAAGGTGCTGACTAGTTTGTGCTCAAAGGGAAATAGTGGTTGCCAGAAGAAAAAAAAATCTTACCTGGCACTCCTACTAAAAGCAACCCTTTTATGTCAGCACAGCTCTCTCTGGAGTCGTGTGACTGGGAATGATCTAACTGCAAACTGACCATCAAAAATCTTTTCCTGTTTCTGTTTTTCTTCATGTAAATATAATAGTAACCATACTGGTTGTCACACCGAAGAATCTTCTTTTGTCCATCTGTAAAAGCTATGAGGCAGGTGCTTTAAAAAAAAAAAGGAAGTGTACATGATGCTGCTAGGGAATATGCTCTCGTCTTTTTAAGTTCAAAGGACTTGCTGAGGTTTTCTCATATATTCTAACTATAAGCGATATGTGATCCATATAGTATTTTAAGTTTTTGTGGAGCCTTTGTAACCTCTAAGCAGTTGTTTCAGTCTGGTAGCTTCTTCAGGTCTGCTACCTGGTGTGAATACTCTCCTTGTTTTTGAATTTTGTTGGTGCCAACCTAATTTGCCAGGTAGTGTTTACATTAGAACAATTACTTCCTCTTCAGTTTGTGATACTTTTGTTGGCAGGTTTGCTTCTAAGTTTTTTCCTTCTTGCATTGAAAAGGGCATAATATGCTTGTTTCCAAGGAAAAAGTTATGCATTTATATCATCCTTGCTGTTCTGTTTTCTAATTTAAGTAGCTACTTTTAGGTCAGGTAAGAGAAGCTGTACACCTGATTCAAGATGAGAATGAATTCTGGATTTATAGACCAGCATTTTTCCCTGTTCTCTCTTCCTTTCTTGATAGTTCATCCTACTCGGTTCCTGATGTGTCTACACAAATACATGTGCTAGTTCAGAAAAGGGGACAGTATGGGAGAAGGGTAAAAATGCTGCATTTTGTGTAGTGATGGGTTAAAGCTTTTTGATCTGTAGCATGAAATGGTGATTATTGCATGTTGGAAGAGGGTGGGTTTTCCCAGCTTCTGTGAGTGGAGGTTGCTTTGAACAGAATTTAGGAAATTAGGGCCTGAACTTGCAGAAGAAAGCAGGATATTTAGTGCTAAACTATCTACATTTTTTTGCAGTGGTCTCTGTTAAGGCCATTCTCAGTAGAAGTTCTTCAGTAGAAGTTTCATTTTTCACTGCTCTAGACAAGATTGAAGTGAAAGATACTGGGATACTTTTTTGTTGTTCTTCCTTTTAAACCCTTTCAGGTAAATGGAAGTGTCAGTAAGTTTTGAATGTAATATGCACAGGATTCAACATTGGTTGAAATTTTCCAAACCATTCATACTTTCTTTAGAACAGATTGTAGAGCCCTGTTGTATTCATATGTCTAGTTCAGTTGACTGGTGCTTGTATAAGAAGCAGAATGAACTTGAAAGAAAAAAAAAGAAAAAAAAAAAAAAGTCTGTGGCTTTGGCAAGTTCATAATAGTGTTCTGTAGTTTGTTTTGTTTTGGTACTACAAGTATTATTGTCATTCCTGCCCAATTACAAATGGTAAATACCATTCATTTTCAGAAGCTGGAGACTGAGCTGTTGTGAATGACTTCATTTTTAAGAAATGCAATCAAATAAATTGAAGCAATTAACTAGCCCTCATAACCTGTTTAGTTTTGCAGTGCAGAGGACTAACTCACCTGCATTGCTTCACTCTTACTGGTGGAATAGTGAAAGGAGATGGAAAGAAGAGGCCAAATCTTGAATAGATAGATTTCCAGATGGAAAGAAGAGGCCAAATCTTGAATAGATAGATTTCCATTCCTGTGCCGTTACTTTCCTCTGCAGATTAAGAACGCTAGTGTTCTTTGCTCTTGGGATTTTCTGTGTATTACTGAGTCAGAGTTTCTAGTCTGACTTCCCTGTTTTTTGTTTTCTGTCATGTGCAGGATAGCGTTGAAGGTTCAGTGTCTGTTACAAAGCAGAGAACAGGATCCATTGGAGATCGTCCAGCAAGACCTACTCTTCTAGAACAAGTATTGAATAAAAAGAGGCTGGTAAGTCTTGTTTTCAAGAGGTTTTGAACTCTAAGGCAATGTAACAATGTTTAGCTGTCACCATTGGGAGAAAAGAAAATCTATTTAATAAGCATACACTGCATGTGCCTATATTCAAATTTGAAATACGCTTCAGAGATGTGTGCCTCAGCCTCTCTGTGGAGAATAGTAAGATGACTGAATTTAAAGATGACATTAACTGAACTTTTGTATTTTGATAGTAACAGATGTGGTGGTTTTAGGGTAAATAGTGCATATAGTATAACTGAGATGGTTTTAGCTTGTCAAACCAAAGCTTTAAGTAGAACAATGTGTGGACTTTAGATCTGATGTAAGCTTTACTTACATCAGATATGGTGTGTTTTAGAAGCTGTAGATATATCACACTTA
This sequence comes from Origma solitaria, assembly GCA_013397895.1. Lineage (NCBI taxonomy): Eukaryota > Metazoa > Chordata > Aves > Passeriformes > Acanthizidae > Origma > Origma solitaria. Next base: position 1,321,279 of record VZRL01004528.1, on the reverse strand, counting down.
AAGTTGTGTGTTGATAAAGCAAAGTCTAACAGTGTGATTTATAATATTTGCAGACTGCATGAATGGCATGTGTCATAAGTTTTTTAAACATTGGTTTCTCCTTTAACAAGTTAAACCCTGTGCAGAGAAATTATTCAGTACCTACAGGTTTTTTTTTGGCTTCTTCATTATAACTTTCTTTGTTGCGTGTTTTTGCAGTCCCTATTCTTCAAAAGTTATCAGGACAGCTTGTCTTCTCTCTGTTACCTGTGCAAAGCAATTTAAGAATCCTCATTAAAGTGCTGTAGTGCTTGTTCAGAAATTTGGAAAGTCTTTAAAGAGCCATCATGTCAGTCTTAAGTATACAACTACCTAGATGTATTTCTCAATAATTATTTCTCAATGATAGGCACATTTTTCATGATTATGTCCAAAACTCAGAGGAGTATTCACAGCTTTTCAGTTCTTAAAAGAAAAATAAGTAATGAACTATGGAGTAGTTTTCATATTATCTCTTCTTCATGCCCCACTTACTGGCTTGCTGTCCCCTTTCCTGGGTTTTTCTATTGATGTGGCTTTTAATTAAATTAGAAAGGTATCTTACTAATGAAACATCATTTTTTTATAGAAATACAGCAGCCAGAAGTTCTTTTAATAGATGTTGAGAGCTTTTGCACAAAGTTATGTCAAGGCTCTTTAAGAGCTCAGGTTTCCTTGCAGTATTCTTGAAATTCAGATTCATCTCTATCTGGTTCTTGCTTTTCTCTTTCTCCTCTGACTTGCAGTTGCAGTACCTCTTTGGTTATATTACTGAAGTGATCATGGATAATGAACAAGTGTCTAGGGAATTAATTCAGCTGAAAAATAACCCTTTTCCTGCATTAATTTTTGGAAGGATCAATTCCCAGCCTGATTTGCCATTTGACCTTACAATCACTTGTGCTGCCACTGTGCAGGAATGAGAGTGAGCAGCCAGAGCCGGATTACAGACTGCAACTGTTCAGGCCAGGAGCCAGATGCAAATACTTTTAGATACTTTTGTCTTTTGATTGAAGGCAGAGGAGTTTTTTAACTCATTCCCTGTGGACGGGCTGCTGTTTTGAAATGTTGGGAAATTCTGAACACTCATTGAATATCATAGAGTATCTTGAGTTGGAAGGGACCTATAAGGATCATTGAGTCCAACTCTCTACTCCTTACAGGATTGCCTAAAACTAACACGTGCTAAGGGCATAGTCCTGATGCTTGAACTCTGACAGGCACATGATCTTTGCTGCAGAATTGCAATATTTTATTTATTTATTAAAGTATATCTATAAGTATATTCATATATGAAAGTATGTCAAATATTAAAGTATATTATATAAAGTATATAAAGAGCTATCTACAGTGGGAAATGCAGAAATTAGCTCAGAACTGAAGCGCAGTTGAAAGATGTTTTGGTTTTAGTATGTCAATAGATTACTCCTGTTTGCTATACTTACAGGATTTTTGCGATACTGTGTATTCTTTACATTCTGGATATGCTTTCAGGTTGTGTATTAATGCTGTTTCTGGCTACCTGCTGATGCCCTGAGACAGTTTTATATGTCTTTTTTGAACACGTTTTGTAATTCTGCAGTATTTAACTGAACTCTCATTTGTATGAATGTACTGGTTTTGGGTGGAATACAGTTAATTTTCTTCACACTAGCTTATATGGGGTTGTTGTGCTTTGGTTTTGTGATGAAAACAATGTTGATAATGCAAGTGCAGTGCTTCATCCCATGGCAAGGAGGGAGGGAGGAAGAGGCTGATGCTTAGTTGTCTCCTGGGGTTAAACAACAGCAGTGGGTAATGCGCAGATTCATGTAATGGAAAAATATTACTATGGTAACTATTTAACATATGTGAGTTTTGTAAAGAAAAGTTCACTTTTTCTCTCTTTCAGTCCCTACTCAGAAGCCCAGAAGTAGTGCAGTTTCTACAGAAACAACAGCAACTATTAAGTCAACAAGCTTTGGAACAAAGGCAGCAACAGTTTCAAGGAGCACCTGGGTAATGAGAAAAGGTCAATGATCTGCAGATGAGTCTGGAGCCGAAGGAGGGATAGGATCTGTATTTTGTATAAATACAAAGAATCTCAATGTTTAAATGAAAATGGAAGTTGCTGGTGTTACCTGTTTGTTTCTTGTTTGCACTTTTGAGGTTTTGAGCTGCTTGGGTGTCTGCAGACTCATGAGCAAATCATAGAATGGCCTGGGTTGTGTTACGGAAACTTCCCAGTCTGACCATTCACGAGACTTTCTGGCAGTCACTCTCCCAGTGCCAGAGACTTCTGGGACCGAAGCTCCCTCACCATGGGCAGCTCCAGTGGTCTGACAGGTGCCCCACTTGAGTCCCTGCATACCCAGCTCAGTCAGACCAGGTTTCCTTACTGGTTCGACCCTAGGTCTCAGATACCTTGTTCCATAAAGCAGTTTCTTCACAGTGCAGTAACACAGAAACAGCCTGGGTTGGTGCCTCTAAGGAGGGGTCTCAAACAAAGGAACTCCTTGGCTTTTATACATTGCAGTCTAAGGCAAGTCTCACTCCTGCACCTGGGTCTTCCCTTCTGAGTCTTCCATTGCTGCTTTGTCTCTGTGTCCATTCACTTGGCTAACCACTCATCTTCATGCCTTTCGTTATGCAAAGAGTTGGCCATTCACAGCCTCCTGTCTCTGTGGGCTCCTACCCAGAGCTCAATTTGCATCTCTTACTGTAGCTTACAAACCAGCTACCTGCATCAGATATATTCCTTAACAGTTGGAAGGGACCTTTAAAATTCCAAGCTGCTGTGAACAGAGACACCTTTCGTAAGACCAGGTTTCTCAGAGCTCCATCCACCCTGGCCTTGGACACTTCCAGGGATGTGGAATCCACAGCTTCTCTGGGCAACCTGTGCCAGTGCCTCACTACCCTCACAGTAAAGAATTTCTTCCTAATATTTAATCTAAACCTACTCTCTTTCAGTATGAACCCATTTGCCCTTATCCTGTCCCTACATGCCCTTGTAAAAACACTCTCTCCCATCTTTCCTGTATGCTCCCATCAGGTATTGGAAGGCTGCAATTAGGTCACCCCAAAACCACCTCTTTTCCAGGCTGAAAAATCCCAATTCTCTCAGCCTTTCCTCATAGGAGAGGTCTTCCATCCCTCTAATTGACTTGTGACTCTTCTCTGGACTTGTTCCAACAGGTGGATGTCCTTCCTATGTCAGAAGTCCCAGAGCTGGATGCAGTCCTCCAGATGGGTCTTACCAGAGCAAAGTAGAGGGGCTGTGATGGGTTGACCTTGGCTGGACATACAAATTTATAAATTTTCATTAAGTGCTATCCCCTGTCCTTTCACAGAGAGGTATTATTTTGCCATTTCAAGAGCATCCACCGCTCCAGATGTTCAGAGCCAGGCCATGACTTGGGCTCCATTCCATCAGGATGGGTGCTCAGGACAGGAGAAGCAGCACACTTGGATTACTGGGCACCAACACTGGCCCTGTGCATCACACTCTCCTTGTTCCTTGCAAAGTTCACTCTTCATCAGTTCATGTCATTTTTGCTGCTTTACTTCTGCAACATAAATCTTATACCACAAATTATTTTCCCCCCAAGGTTAAATCTCCTTGGAGCACACATTGAGTCTGCCCATCCTTTCTCATTGCCCACCTACTACACCCAGGTACTTGAGCAAAGGCAATCCCACGAATGGGGTTTGCCTTTTTCCATGAGAGGAGAAGTCCACTCTGATTTTCCCAGCCACTTCCCATGTGTAGTACAGGGACCTTATCTTCTCCCCCAGTGTGTAGGGGTTTTGTTTGGGCAAGACCAGGGAGGTTAGCAGATCCTCTAGTGTTAACCAACCAAGTGGCTTCTGCTAAATTTGCATCCTAATGCTTCCATGCCCCATTACCTAACACTCTTCAATATTGTCTTCAGCAGTCCATAATATGTCTCAATCTTTCCAGAGGCTTATGGGTGATAAGATGTGGGATATACCCGCTCAATGGTGTGTTTCTTTGCCCAAGAGTTTATGAGGATGCCTTGGGTTACAATGTAAGGTGTAACCAAAGCATGTATTCTACCACCACCTGCCTCACCTTCTGATGAACTGTTAACGGTGGGTCATTTTTAACAGCTGCATATCCCACCTATGAGCTGAGTGCAGTGTTCTCTTTGTCTTCCATGATATCTATGCCCCAGCCTCAGGGGGGGTCATCTCTGCCAGTGGGCCATCAAGGATTCCCCAGAATATCCTGTGACGCACAGGATTACATCACTCCATTGTGAAACTCCCTTCCCTGGGGGAGGTACTGAACATTCCTGCCTGGATTTGAGGGTATATGGTCTCGAGGTCTGGGGACTGGGACGCAACCACCACCACTGGACTGATCCAGAGGAGGGCTGGGACTTTTCTGCAAGGACCACTGCTTTCAACCACCACTTCAACAGCACTGCAACCACTGCTTAATCACACTGTGACTACCAGGGAATCAGGTTGTACTCTGACAGTTTAAGCCAGTGTTGCTGTACTGTTGCGTTGATTTTCCTGTTAAATTTTAACTCCGACTTGAAATCTGTCGCAAGGTATTTGTGAGTGGTTAATTCCTCCTCTGTTGGTTTACCTTCAAACCAGCACAGAGGCTATTTTGAGAATTAATCCTTTTGTCTGATTCGATTCTCTGTGGGGTACCATGTTGACACAAAACGTGGCCTGAGATCGTGTCCTGAGCAGTGGCAATGGTTTACTGGGTATGTTTCCAGCCAGACAGGTCGTGCCTCTACCATGGTGAGTATATAGCTCTTGCCTTGGCACGGTCATAGCAGTGGTCCAGTGTAGTCAATTTGCCAGGCCTCACCAGAAGCCCAACCACTGCCCTTTATTTCAGGGAAACTTTACTTGTGTGGCTTGGTTGATTGCAGCACATGTTTCTCATTCATAGCTGATGTGTGTGATGGCCTCCACAACCAGGTCCGCCCATCAGTTGTATGTTGCGACTGATGTTTCGTTGGCTCCTGATGTTTTGGGCTATAAAGAGCTCACCCTTCCACTCCCAGTCCAAGTCCACCTGAGTTAATTCAATTTTGACAGCCTTATCTACCTGTTTATTGTTCTGATGTTTGTCAGTGGCATGGCTTTTGGGCATGTGAACGTCTACCTGATGTACCTTTCTAGTCATGTTTTTGACCCCGTGCACCAATGTCCTGCCCCGGTGCAGGTGCAGTCCAGCACAGATTGGTTTATCCCTGTGTTGCCGATTGGTCTTCCATTGCTGCAGCCACCTCCATAGGGCATTAGCCGCCATCCAGGAGTCAGTATAGAGGAAGAGTAGTGGCCACTTTTCCTCATTCAGCAATCTCTAGGGCTAATTGAATGGCTTTCACCTCTGCAAATTGACTTGACTCACCTTCTTCTTCAGCAGTCTCAATGACTTGTTCACCTCTGATAGTTTCCTGCCACACAGCAGGGCAGGATCTGTCAGTAAATAGAGCATATTCTCTTTCATCTGCTGGTAACTTTTTCTGTGGTGGTGCTTCTTGGGCTCAAGTCAGCTTCTCAGGCAATGCTCCAAAATCTCTGTCTTCTGGCCAGTCCATGATCTCTTCAGAAGTCCTAATCGAGCTCGTGTAATCAATATTACCCACGTACTCCATGTTGTGCTGGTTGTGTGATGTGTTGAGGGCATGTTTCCTGCGGACACTCAGTATAGCGTAGGCAGTCATGGTGCCAAGGGGAGATGTGCTTTTGTCCCAACAACTACTGAGGCAGCCTGGACCCCCTCATAGGCTGCTGTGCAGAAAACCATGCTGCCAAAGGCCAGTGTCCACAAAGGAGATGGAGTCCTACAGAACTCAACTTTATTGGAATAAAAGGAGAGTCCAATGGGGCATACCTCTTTGGGGTGAGGTCTCTTGAAGTTTTTGGAGAATGCAGCCTCCTTTTATCCTGGACTCCCAACCACATGTTGCCCTCCCCCTTTTCCCATTGGCTGAGGTACTAGAAAGGTACTGTTGTGGTGGTCTCAACCATCTTGAGAGTACCGGGGAGCCAAAAGGTCCCAAGACAGCAGAAATACCCCCTGGGTGCTAAATGGTTTCTCCCTAAGGTTATGTTAATCTTCCTATGTTGGTTGGTTGTCATTGTGTTTCCCCGCCTTCTCCCCAACCCTATTTGCCCTTGACCCATATAAGAAAGGCTACTCACAACCATTCTCCCTCTTTTGCCCTTGGGTCCCTCTGAGGAATAAATGCCTTTGGAACATACCCAGACAACTGAGCCCTCTGAGTTCCTTGTTCCTGGTAGTGCTTGAGCTTATTAGAAGCTCTGGGGTGTGTTTGTGTGTCTGTGCTATCCATCAGCACAGGTGATAGAAGAGGTCTTACCTGCATGCTGCCCGGTGCAGCGACCGGGAGGGTCTCTGGGAATTGGTACACGCAGGAGACCACATCTCACCTCACCACCACCCTGCATTAAGGTACAGCCTTCCCAGTCTGCCTACTACGTATCCCCCCTCCAACTTGTACTCCCACACCCATTCTTCTAGAATCTGACTGCTTCTTTCAGGGTACTCGGTGTTTGTAAAAACATAGCCACCCATTTCTCCTATCACTGCTGATACCTCTTTTTCAGTTCAGTAGTGGGTCTCTAATCCTTGATAATCTCCCAGCACCAAAACTTTAATGGTCTACCTCAGGTTTCTCCTGATGTTCTTTGCCAGAGACTCCAGGTAAGACCATGCTTCTCAGATGCAATGTAGAGTATATTTTGCACCACTGGTCCTGTCCAAACAGGTCCAAGAGCTACCACAGGAGCTGTTTTCTGTTTGATATGCTCAAAGGCCTGTTGCTCAAGGCCCTGCTCAAAACATTTCTTCTCGGTCACTTGGTAGAGGGCGGGGCTCACAAGATCACTGTAACCTGGAATAGGCATTCTCAGAATCCCACAAGGCCTAGGACATCTTGTATTTCCCTCTGAGCTGGTGGAGACATAGTTGCTAATTTGTCAGCCACACCCATGATCCATCCATCCTGCCATTTTGTTCTCAAGAACTGACTCTCTTGTGCAGTTCCCTTGACCTTGCTTTTCTCTATGCCAAACCCAGCTATCAGAAGAATCTGAATGAATCTTCTTTTTCACTTCTCAAACACTTCTGCCTTATTGCCCCACACAGTGAGGCCTTCTGCAGGGCATCCTGTCCTTCAGATATGCCAGCTGCACCACTCAGTTTGGTGTATGCAAATCTGAAGGAGTCTATTTTCCAATTACTTTTAAACCTTCATTTTAATATTTAATTTGTTAATAAAATTTTGTTTATGGTAGCAATGTTTAGCTGTAAACCCTTTTCCTACCAAAGTCGTTATAAAATTAACATTTTTCCATAAAAAGACTGACAGTTAAATGAGTCTGTCTTTGATGACAATCATTGAAGGGAGTCAGTTACTTTCTGTGAACATTGTGAAATAAAAGTTCTGAAGTTGAGCCAGTCCAGTGGCATTACCTAACAGCAATTGCTCAGGGATATGAGAAATACATGTCCAGTAGAATCTTGCACTAAAGGCAAAGACAACATGCCATCAAGAAGGAGATCCAGTGGCTCAGAAAAGTACACGTAGGTGATTTGTTCATTACCTGCAAGTTGAGTTAGTTTGAAATACTTCATTTTGTGCATAGCATGTAAAAGAATTTACATTTAAAAGTTCCAAAAGTGATAAATGGCAAAAAGATTTAAAAAAGTATTAGGTGGAACATATGAAAATGGGAGTTGGACCTTGTTAGATGGAGTTACTTGAAATTACCAAATTCTTATATGTGAAATGTAATATAATTACAGATTAAAATACCACTCACTTTTAAGTAACTAAATTAAATTTTAAAGATTTTAATGCATAATAGCAAATTCATCCAAAAACTAGTCTTTTTCTTCTAAAAAAATATAGTTAAAATTCTTCTATTAAGACAGCTAATCAGCTGCAGTGCTAGACTTCACAGGTTTTCAGCCAATTAAAATGAACTTAAAATTGATTAAGAATCCAAACACCATATTATGTAAGTGTTAAATCCCATGCTTTCCTTAAAAAAAAAGTTTTGTATGAAGTGACATTTCTGAATAGAGGTTATCCAGATGGGTAGGTGTTTCTCATCAAGTGCTACTTTTATATTGCAGCAGTTTGATCCACTAAATAATGTCTTTTCAGGAGTATTTGTTAGTCTTATGGATTTTTACAGGCTGTGCTTTTGTATGTACAAAACTTGTTCTATAAGGATTTATTGTATTTAACACTGTGCGAGTCGTTCTTTAAAAAAGAACTTTAAAAACTTTGTATGAACAGTTCTGGACCAATAAGTGAGTAAAATCTTTGGGTTTTCTTTAAAAAAAAAGAGTCTGGTCTTTTTCTGTTTTGCTAAATTTGTATGGGTTTTTCTTCCTGTGCTAAAAAACCACTTCTGACTAGATGGCATTTTGTGTTCCAAGGTCTTGCTATGGAAAATTATTTTAGCTTTAAGTAAAATCAGGTTACTTTTCAGTTTGTAAGAATATACATGAAAACATACTTGGCTAAAATTGTAGAATAATGTACTTGATTTTGTTTTAAATGGTCAACTTATACAAGGTGAACAGCTCATTTGGGTGGACAGATCTGATTAAATTTTTAAAAACCCCAAACCATCAGGGCAGAAAATTGTCACAGGGAGTGTTTTTTAAGACAGTGCTGAGCAAGTTGTTTGTGTCAAAACAAATGGAAGCTGCTGAAGTTGTGCACAGAGATATTCAGTAGAGTACACCTCACCCATCCTGTGTTTTTGGTGGTCTGTGATAGCAGCACCATCAGACTGGTGCAGACACTGGAAGATGTGCTGGTAGCAGCACTCTCCTGTTCAGGCAGATTGGATAGGATTCCCAAGCCAACAATGGCTGCGTTTCTACTCCCTTCTGTTGTTGCAGAGCAAAATCTGAATTTTAGGAAGATGAAAACACGACACTTCTTTAAGTGTATGTATATGTATAGACATTGTATGTATGTGTATAGACATATGTCTGTAATGTATAGACATTCTTATTATATCTCTCTTTGTCCTTGAGCAGTTTGAGAGCCACACAGCTGCACTTGTCTTTCCATTAATGTCAGTCTGGTCCAGACGGATGGCTTCTGTCGTAGGGCAGCATGGCTGCTCATTGACTGCCTGTCAGATCAGAGATGTCCCTATCAAAAGAAAGCTGAACCCATCCTCTTGAATCATCAAATCTACCACAGGACAGTGAAGGATTCATATACTGTACATGGAGATTCTATGCCATATTAATTTTCAATACATTTTCTTGTGTTGAGCATTCCATCACTCAGTGTAGTCACTGATTCCTCTTGCCTAAGACTGATTTATGAATAAAGGCTCTAAATGCTCCAGTTCCCAAAGTCACTTGTGGTCAGACTGGGACCTACAGCTTTACAGTCTCTTTCAGGGAGAAGAATGGAACACAACAAGGGAAAGAGCTCTTAAAACAGAAATATCTTTATTAACAGTAAAACACAAGACGTGAATAATCCCTTTTACAATAGAATAATTATGGCCAAAGAAAGTGGAGTGCATTAAAAAGTGTATTGTTCAGACTAAATGTGTTGTCTTCAGAATGCCTCAAATCAAATGCAGGAGGAGGAATGCTTGTGAAAATGTCCCCTTGGTTAGCAGTCATTACATCCTTCTTGTTATGACACAGCATGGAATAGAGTACTCTGGGGCTGCTTGGAGGATCTGTTTCCTGAAGCTACATCTGAGATTTTTCATTCTCAAGGGGCAAGAGCCCAAGTATTGTTCTTTATACAGCGATCTACGCTGGTTTACAGAATATCACAAACTGTGAGTCATACTTGTGGATGGTGCAGATGTTTTGCTTTGCTTCTGACAGAAAATGGAGGGCAGAATTATTCATAGACATAAGAGACTCTGTTAATTCTGTGGATGACTCACAGTGCTTTTCTGCACCAGACTGATAGCTCACAGTTAACCCCATAGTTAACACACCTTGCTCAAATCCACCATTTTTGCCCCTAGACTAAATTCACCATTTTAGCCCCTTTTGTAGAACTTTGCAACTTGATGGTTTCATTGATCCACACAAAAAGGCCTGTTTCTTCACTTTCTTGTCTGACTTCTCAGCCCCATCTATATCACAGAGGTGATATGAAATGGGGGTTTAAATTGCTAACACTGACTTATCTGCAGAAAGTAGGCTGTGGTACATTTAACTTGTACTTTATAAGTGTTATAAATAATTAAAAACTCCAATTGCTTGAGTAAGTGAAGAAAATCTACCTGAATGCACATTATCTCTGCTCATCATTATGTTTGTTCCCTTGCTCTCTTGTTTGCAAAGCTTGTCATGGACATAACTGAATTAATAAGACAACACACACTTTAGCATCAAATAAACCACTTTGAAATATGATGTGCTCACTCAATACTGTGAAAGTGCAAGGGGTCAGATTTTACCAAGTTTTTTCTAGCTTTTCTTTGCTGATGAGGTCTGTATTTAAAATTATTAACTGGTTGGTCTATTTCACCCTATGCTATTCATATGCAATATTATTTGAATACTAACACAGAATATAAAATAGCAGCATCCATGGATAATAAAAACACTATGACTGAAGACCTAAAATGTGTTCACAATTAGCTGCAAATGTTCACATTGACTGTAATGGAAGAGTAGCTGACTCTGGAGGACATAGTGGTTATGTCTACCTTGTGTAAGAGACATGGCCTGCAAATTAGATTTGTTATCTGTACAGGCACCAAGTTTGCAAGCACGGCCCAGGTGCAAGTGGAGGTGTCCTCTTGCTAGGATTCTCATGTGCCTCACCTCCCTGGCAGTGAAGTGTGGCATCAGTATGGCAATGTAATGTAAGGCACGCCTGAGCAAGGTGTCTGGAAGGCCCTGGGGTGAACAGATCACAGCATTGTGGATGTTCTGGAGCTTCCTATGGGTACATGATGGGTACAAACCAAGTGCTGTGTTCTGTGCTGGTCCCCTACAAGCAGAAGTGTCTGTCTGCACTAAAGACACAAAGAGATTTCTCTCAGCTGAACGAAGACTTAATGCCTGCTCAGACTTCCTGTATCTTGCAGAAAGGTACTCCTGGAGCTGCCATGAGGAACAAGCCCTGTTTCAGTGGCTGCAATGAAGCCTCCAGGTTGAGAATTTTTTTATTCACAGATCTAAAGTCTCATAGAATCTCTCTCCCCGCTGCAACATGGGACCAAACCTGTCAAGCTCTTTATTCGTGGTGACTTGACCTCTTGGTTACCTCTAGGAAAGCACATTTGTCCATTCTTACGTACTGTTAAAAATGTGATTTTGTAGTCAGGAGTCCTCATGAAGGTTCCTGCTGACTGTTTTCCTTTGGGCACTGCAATTTCCCACCTATACATGAAATGAGCTGGTTTATCGCAATTCCCAGGTAGATGCTCCTCTATGGTCCATGTCTTTCAGTCAAGCAATTTTTGTGTAGACTGCATCTTTCTTTGAGGAGCACACACTGGATGTGCTTCAAGTGTCCTTGAACAGTTACCCCAAAGCTGAACTCCTCATTAGTCTCGCACGAGGTAGAGGACACTTACAGGTGCAGTTCCCAGGTGCAACCAGAGCCTATTCTCTGGATCACATGGGACACCATTTGCCCCAATATACTGAATGGCTTAATCAGGAAGTTGGCACACTCTCTCTCCCAGGCTAGGTGTATCGGAAGAACCTGAGCAAGGATTGTGGTACTTCAAGCTCCTCCTAAAACAGGTCTTGATGATTAGTTCAGATGTGAATGCAAAAAGCTCTAGTGAACACAGTGGCTGCCCAAGCTCATACTGTCTTGATACCTCCAGCGATGACTACTGAGCTTATCTTCTTGTATGCTCCCTCCTCTTCAGTCTCTTCATCATCTCAATGCATATCTGGCTGCTGAACACCCATGAACCGTAAATCCTCTATAAAAATTTTCTCAGCCCCTTCAGTGGAGTCTCCACTCACTCAGAAAGGTTTGGGTTCAGATGTTCATGTAACAGCCTGCTCTCCAGATTTCTCCAGCACAAGGAATACTTGCCTTTGGCTTGGTGAGCACCTGGGATATCATCATCAAATAGTCTGGGTTGGAAGTGACCTTTAAAGATCATCAAGTTCCAACCCCCTGCCATGGGCAGGGACACCCTCCTCTGGACGAGGTTATTCAAAGCCTCATCCAACCTGGCCTTGAACACTTCCAGGGATGGGGCATCCACAACTTCCCTGGGATGGCTTTTCCTGTGCCAGTGTCTCCCCACCCTCACAGTAAAGAATTTATTCCTAATATCTTCACTAAAACTATGCTCTTTCAGTTAAAACCATTATCCCCTTGTCCTGTCACATGGCCTTCTGGTGATATAAATCCACATTTTTGGCAGCACTTTTCAACTTTGAAAAATGGTATTTAATTACTCTGCCTTATGACTCATTAATCTTTTCTCATTGTGTTTGATTTTGGGGAGCCAGGGGAAGAGGTGAATAGTACAGAGGATGTAATGTTTCTTTCCTTTGCTGAGCACCAGGTAGTGCTAAAGTATTCCTAAAAGTTATAGTTGCACCAGAGAAGTCTTGATCCTAGAAAATTAGTCTTGTTCTTGAGACCCCTTCAAAGTTCCTAAATTCGATCAGACTTCTTATAAATTGTTTCCATCCAGTCAAGAAGCAAGCAGTCTCTGCCTGAGCTGCTTCTGGAAATCCAACTGTTTGTGCAACTCCTTAGTCACTGGAGAGATTGATTCCTAGAGCTGATAGACAAAGGTGGGTGTTGAAAACCAGGAAGAACAAGGGCAGATTAGATAAGGTTACAGTCACAAATGCCTTGCTTTCTGCATTTTAAGAGGGGTGTGGTGAAGATGATGTTTACAGCGAGAGATATTTGGAGTGTTGATTTTATGCTGAGGGAAATTAGTATGAAATACCTAAGGAGAAACATGTTTCATCCTGAAACTTGCTGCTATCAGAGACCTCCTTCCTGTGGCAACCACTTATCACTTAATCTCCAGAGGCCAAGGGGATAATATATGGGAAGGGATCTCAGCATGGCATCAAGTCTGACACCCTGCTCAAGACAGGGATGACTTGAAGAAGGCTGCTCAGGGTGGTGAAAATCTTGACACAGTATATGCTGGAGACATGGAAGGGATTTCCTCAACTCCAGCTGATGGAACTTTGGGCCACAGTTCCCCTTTATGTTTCTGATACTTTATCCTTCAGACTGACCTCGGCAAAGCATTCTGATGAGGAGTAAAGACGTTGGTGTCATAGCTGCTGATGGGGAGGGGAAGCACATGCTGCACCTCCGAATGTTACGGCCACTGCTGTGCTGAACCTGGGCAGCTTTTCCAGGGCAAGGGGATGAAATAGCCACCCAAGCAGCAGTGCCACAGAATGGCTCCAGGCAGTCGGGATGCAAGATTTGCTTCTGTCACATCTGGATGCAAACAGCACATTAATACAGGTGCCGCTGAAGAACTGGCAGTAACTAAAGTCATCTTCTCTTGACTGTTTAATAGGAAAACAAGTGATCTATGTACTATGCTGAATGTGCTTTATGCCCTTGCCTCGTTAGACTCCCACTGGTGCCTGCTCATGGATGGTACTCCTCCACAGAAACTTTCAAGAGGCTATGAACTGTTGATGACTCAAAAAAAAACATTTTAAAAACCTGCCTTCAACTAAGTAGTCTCCCTGTGAGTGGTTTTAAATCTCTCAGGAAGACTATCTCCAAAGCTTGAGTATTAATGAGTAGTACATTAAAGACCTTAAATTGACTACAGGTTTAAAGGTTCATGAAGATCTTTCAGCAGAAATTATCTCCTTCCAAAATGGGAAGGCATTAGAGATACAAGGTTATATTGCTGTAAATTGTAAGAAACCTGATCTTTTAACCACTTTCAATTCACATATACTAGAGAAGCCTGTAAAAGAAACTTTGTTCAAAACGAAAGGGCAATAAGTGGTTTATTAGCCTTACTTTTTATATCTGCATTTGGGCAGGGGTCATCTTCTTTACTTGTTTGCCTCATCCTCTGTAACCACTTGTCCCATGTGCTGTGAGCTTTGAGGAGGAGCTGTAAGCTTCTGTGTTTTTGCACAGCAACTTACACAGTGGGCTAAGCCCCCAGAACCCACCAAAATAGGAAATGGCTGACACGGTGTTACCAGGCTTCCCAAAGGCTAACAACTCCAAAGTGGTTGTTGCCAGAATTGCCCAAAATTGAGTGCTTTGATCTAACTTTCAGCAAACAGTTAAATTTGCTGGAATTCATCTCATCCTAATACAGGTGCTTTAAATGTGCCAGAAGAATCATGCTCCAGAAATGCTTCTTTTCTTCTCTAGTGAGGCAGTATTAAGGTGCCTACCTTAAATGAGATGCAGGTATGGCCTGCAAGGAAGCCAAATCCTATTTGTAAAATGATTACTATAAAGGTAGACATAAAGGAAAGGAAAAACTGCTCTGAATTTTCCACCTTCCTTTTAAACAAAACAAACACTTACTGAGCATCATTACTAGGCTGGGAAAATCACCACATCCTCCTTAGGGTTCACCTCATCTCCTTTGGGATACATCCAGTGTAGCAGTCAGCATTTGAGCTAGTGACCCCAAGTGCCCATTATACTCAGTGAGAAGACATAAGCATGCTCAGAACAAAGTGTATTTCACCTACTTGAAATACCTTGTGATGAAATAAATAATGCCCCAGAAGAACTTGCTTCTCTTCACTGGCCATACAATTTTCCTCTGCAGCATTGACAGAAAACTCAGTTCTGGAGCTGCCCAAGAGCAGATGCACCTCAGAACATCTCGTTTTGCTCTCTGTGAGGAAGATGACATTGCTGGGAATGTCTAAAAGAAACTCCTAGGCTTCTCTCTGTCTTAGAAGGGAAGGAGGTTTCAGCCTGAAAGGCAAAGAAGAGTCTAGGATAAGGGACAGAGCTAGATGCTAGACAGGAGAGGTGTTTTCCTCTGTCCTTAGCTGCTAAGAAAAATAAGGAATGAGCAAAATCAAAAGGTGCTCATCCTGGAGCAAAGGTGCTACAGGAGAAGAGGGGCAATAAGCGTGCTTAAAAAACTTGTTACCAGTACCTGACCACTGATGACAGAGGGAGCTGAGGAAAATGCTTTTCCAAACTGATGTCTCTATGATCTTCTAAATATTAAATGGCACACCTGGAACTTCTGTATATTATTATTATTGGATTTCATTGCTGCAAGAGTCTGTAAAGTTCTCGCTATCTCACAGTGACACTGCTGATGTGAAACAGTGATGGAATAGGGTTCTTAGCACTTACAGATTTCCTGTACAACTTGCTATTACTGCTCAAACTTGACAATAATTTATCTTTCTGTGCCCTGCTAATTCTGCAGGCAGCTGAAGATGCATTCAAATGAAGTAACACTGTTCATTTACTCACTGTCGTTCCAGTGAATGGTATTTCCTTTTGCATCTGTGATACAGCTGAAGATTTCAGACATCCTCTACTAATTATGGAGCAAAATATGTAGCACCAGATATTGTGTGAGAAGAAAAGAAATATTCTGAAAAACTTTTCTTCCACCCATGATACTTCTACTGCGTTCTATGGAGGAATGAGATTGGAGAAGTTATCACTCTTTCTAACCCTTAAATAAAAACAGTTTTCAGTGGACTGTTATGCCTGGAAAGAAATAATACCTGACTCTTTCAGCTAAAGGAAACACCATCAAAATGTAGTAAGAGTTTCACCTGTCTCCTCAGAAAAGGTTTCCAAGTGAACAGCATTTTTCAAGGATGGCTTTAAGCTGTGGGCAATAGGTTTCCCTACTTATGGAAGGAACACAGACAAGGTTCTGCACATAGATTCATTCTTCACTTGTTTGTGGCTTACACTGCCTCACCATCCTCTGCAGGCAAGGCAAAAGCTCAGCAAATGGAGAAGCCTGTATCTAAGATGAGAAACCATCCATGGGGATGTATGGAGTGACTGGCAGGGAAGCCCTCTCAGTGAGATCCAAGCGATGCAGTGTGATCCCAAGGGCTGGCCCAGTACAGGGGATGGACACGGCTGACTCCCATCTCCTTCTCATTGCATCCTTTGAGGGTGGGGCTTTCTGTTCCCAAGATGAATGATAAAATAATTATTTGCTTCTTCAATGCGCAGAATTAATTCCCTTAATTTCCCTTTTCTGAATCACAGTTCAAGTCCCTTTTAGGTGCACCCTTGATATCAGCACAGCAGTCTAACTACAGACAGTCCTAACTTTAGAACCAAACTACATCAATACTGTAGAATGGATAGGATTCAGTTTACATGCCAGGTACATATGCATGGATGTATGTAATTTACAAAAAACCACTGGAAGTTAATCAGTTTTTTTGACTCATAGGCATATATTTCAATTATTATTTTTTTCTTAGGAGCTTGTTGCTTTTCAGTGCAGCAGTACCGTACCCTACTGTGTTAAAATTATGAGACTACGTGGATTGTCCAGAATGCTGATAAGGCTCCTGTGCTGAACTCATCCTGAGGGCTCTCCTCCTGCCAAATCTCAGGAGAGATGGGTGTGCCCCAGAGGATTTGTTGTCCCATCGTGTTTTAAAGTAGGGAGACAGACTGGAATTGCAGTTTAGTCCTTCAGTTCACTAGATAAAAGTCATCTCTATGCATAAGTCCTGTGCACCGTCTAAGGTCCTCTTCTGGACTTGAAATTAGGATGTAAGATGAATATAAACAGCACAGAGATCTGACTTTTGTTGCCTGCAGAGGGGTGAATTTCACCTACTAGGAACAGCTACAGCCAGGTTTCTGAATCCACATGGAAGTGCTGGGAATTCACACCATTTACTGGCTTGGCTGGGGAATGAAGATGCTCACAGGAAACGTTTGACACTTTTGCAGGAATTTGGCTTATTTTGTACTAGAGAACAGATATGCTATACCTGAATTTCTAAACTTATTGTACTGGCATCAGGGTAACTAGAAACCACAAAATGAAAAAAAAAAAGAGAGTAGACTATGTATAGATATATTTACATCTACATACATCTACATATAGAAGCTTCTGTCCATGGGAATTCTATAAGCCACTGCCTGCAATAGCATCCATCCTAAGGGAATTCTAGAGATGATTTTTAAGAGACTGAGGAGATGGGGTTGTGAGGTGAGCCCATCTGTGTCAGCACCTTATCCAGCCATTGCAATGGTCCATGCAGATGGATCTCAATCCAGCACGGTGTGCTTGTAACATCTTGACGATGATACTCTGCTCCCCAACCCTATAAAAGGACCAAAAAGTGAGTTATTTTTTGGTTTTTTTAAATACCCAAAACATTAAATAACAGCTCCAATGCTGATAGTCTAACACAACTACAGATAGTCCAC
This sequence comes from Origma solitaria, assembly GCA_013397895.1. Taxonomy (NCBI): domain Eukaryota; kingdom Metazoa; phylum Chordata; class Aves; order Passeriformes; family Acanthizidae; genus Origma; species Origma solitaria. Next base: position 1,303,871 of record VZRL01004528.1, on the reverse strand, counting down.
CACCCAAGTTCCCAAGATTTTATCCTAGGGATAATTTTCTCTAGAAACTTTGCTCCTTTTAAAGGTCATTGTTATCATAATTACCAGGGCTCTGCTATTAAATTAAAAATCTCAGTCACACTTCCAGGTGCTGAGAACAACTGGCGTGGAAAGGCCTGTTTCCAAGCTTGGCTGCCTGCAAACAATCTATGGGGAATGGTCCCTGTTATTTGCACCCCAGAGACATGCCCAGGAAAGTCTGGCAGACTGCTGTCTGGCACAGACAAAAAGCAGGCCAGCCTCTTTCATTAACAGGAACTGGGAATCATCCTGGGCACTGCTTCATGTGTTGGTAGAGATTCTTCCTGTGAGTCTGAGATCCTAGAATTTCTAGGTATTTTTCTAAACCTCTGGAAACTTCCAGCAGTTCCTATGTACCGTACTTAGCCTATGTATAAATATTTTCCATAGGTTTTCTATCCTTGAAGATGTCCTCTTTCCCAATGAGAGTTCCCGGCCATCTTCTGTGGGAGCCCTGCAGTAATTTCTCCAGCTCTCTTGGGGAATCTAAGGGATATGAAGCATCTGAGAGAAGATGGAGATGGGGTGGTGGCATGGAGGCAACAAAACCTGAAGTCCCCATGACTCAATAGGCAGGTTTAAGTCAGGTATCAGGAAAAGGCTTTTCTCCCACAGGGTGGTTGGGCACTGGCACAGGCTCCCCAGGCTTGGTCACAGTACCAAACCTGACAGAGTTCAAGAAGCATTTGGGCAATGCTCTCAGGCACATGGTGTGACTCCTGGGGATGGTGCTGTGCAGGGCCAGGAGCTGGACTCGATGATCCTGCTGGGTCCCTTCCCGCTCAGGATATTGTATGATTCAAGCAGGCACAGTGCTCGCTAAGCAGGCAGCCTGATGTCACAGCAGCACAAGGCATGTGAGTCACAGCCAAAGTCTCGCAGCTCACCAGCTGTCTCACTCGCAGAACTGAACTCAGATTTCCACAGGACAATGTGCAAAACACAGTCCCACTGCTGGATGAGGATCTTCATTTGTGGGGTGCTGATCAGACACTGACTCATACCTGTCAGTATGATAGTCAGGCAGGTTGGTATTCTTGTCATGAAAAAAGGACATGAAGGTATATTAAGACTGATGGCTGCCAAAGTCACCAAAATTTGAGAGTACTGAGCAAGTGAGATAACTGAGGCTGCTAGAGCCCACTTCCTTAGATGATGACTGCAAAACTAGGATCAACACCAAAACTAGATGTTGACATGAGTGGTCTGGATAAAATCCATTGCTAATTAATGAAGAAAAGGGGAAAGAAACCAGAAGAGTAAGATATGGACCCACCAAAGCCCAAAGAGTACTTCTAAACAGGCAGCATTCTTCTGAACTGCAGAGCATTTATCATACTAGAAAGGGCCTGTGTTCACAGAACCTCAGACTGATGTTCTGGAAATGTTTATATAAAATGCCAGCACAGTCAGCCTTCTGAGCTGGTGAAGTCACAAGTACTCAGATGCAGTGAAGATACACAGCCAGTAGGGCAAGTGTCAGAGGAGCTGGCACACCTTGCTGACAGGCAGGACAGAAAATCCAGAGGAATAGCAATTACAGGATTCAAGCACAACCTGCCAGATTTGGGGGAGCCTGGCAGGCGGCTGTCCATCTCCCTCTGCTGGTAACTCCCAAACAATCCCAGTGATGCTTTTTCTGGCTGGAGCACCCCCAGGGAAAATGCCAGGAGGGCAAGCACCCCAGTGCTCCCTATACATCACTCTTGGGTTGCAGGTATGCTCCTTCATCCCAGGGCTGAAAGGACCCCAGAGCTGGAGTTCTCTTAACGAGGGAATAAAGTGAGTACAACTTGCAAAGCTGCAGTGGTGTTTTGCTCAAATGGTGCAAAGAGGATACTGGTACCCCCACAGGGTCCTGCTGCTCCTGCCAACACTTCCCACGTCTGTGGGCAACAGCTCTCTCCAGTCTAGGCTCCAGCCATGTCCCAGAGTACTGAACTTTCAAGTTTGCTGGGTGTTCCCCTTAGCTCCAAGACCTGGGGAAATGTGGGAGGGATTGTGCTGGGTTCAGACCTTGGCTCAGGGAAACTCTCCATCTCTTCCCTTTGTGCTTCAGCTGCCTCAGCTATGGAGAGGTGACAAGAGCCACCCTTCTTTGGCTATCAGCAGTGCTCAGTGGATGGCAGCTGCTGTCACTGATGATACACCCACATTGGAGCTCCTCCCAGCTGCTCTGTGGGCACATGAAGGGCACCAGAGGGGACAAGACCTTCACGTCCCTCTCTCCCATGCTCTGCCTCCAGAAGATGGCACAGTCCTGACAAGTTTCTCGTGTCTTGATCCCTCCCCATCCCTGCCTCCCAGCTGGTAGCTCGGGTATTGATGGGGTCAGAGGCAGGGTCTCCAACCCTTTGGCTCTGCTCGCCCTGTGGGCTGTAGGTGACCAGCAGTATCTGGACACGAGTCAGGGGAGAAACCACAGCACCCAGGGGTTCTCCTGGACTGTGGCTGTGACAAACATGCCCCTCTGGACACTGCCTCCCCAACACCCAGGGATGCTCCTGACCCCAGACTGAACACAGCAGGGCTCACGCCTTGGGAGGGAAATATTTTGAGACGACTGAGTACAGGAAAGGGTATTTGCAGGCTGGGAGGAAAGAACCTAGATGAGATTTGCATAGTAATTTTCCAAACGTCATGGGAAAGAGTTCAAAATAGCTCCTTGCACTGGTCCTCTGGTGCCTGAGGCACTATAATAGCTGCTATTATTTCAACAGAGCAAGGTGATAATATGGCAGCAACATTATATAGTGCATCAGCACCACCATTTCTGCTGCCATGCTGGGCATGGAGGCAGATAACACATCAAAGAGCCTGCCCCCGAGTTGCTGAGATAATGAAAATATTGCATAACTGGCTGCACTGCCTTTACAAACAACGTGCCCATTCATGTCTTCCATTAAAGAAAATGCTGTTTGTTTGGTTTCTTGCTTTCTTTTTTTTGCCCTAATGCTTGCATGTGAACAAGATGTCAGTTCCTTCCCAAGAACAAAGCAACAGCATGGGCATGGAGATTTTGGCTTGGACTGTTCTCTTGGGAGAAGTTGCAGGGCACTCTTAATGCTCTCGGAGACTTTAGGAGATGGGTCCCCAAGGATAGCTAGAAAAAGTCAGACCAGAAAGATGTATGGGACTCAGCTTATCGGCTCTGCAGAACATAAGGGATCTGGGCTCAAGCCTCAAGCGATTTTTTAGTATCTTAGATGTGAATTTAAATCATCTCAATTCAGTCATTTGTACAGAAACAAACCTGCAGGACAAAGGAACATACTCAAGCCATTTTTTATGGCACCTGGCAGGACCACTGCTCCTAATTGTGCAACTCGTCTAGCCTGCAGGCTGAACATTGCCGCCAGCTCTCCCCAGCAGCACTACAGCAAGCCGGTCTGGCATCATCTGTAAACTATTGCCAAATACTCCCCATTCTTTGGGGTTTAGATGCTACAACAGACACATATGTAAATTCTAAGTGCTAAAAGGTGTCAAGAGTGAGAATGGCATTCAGAAGATTTGAGAAAGGTCCACAAAGACATAGCTTTCTCACAAAGCAGTCAGACTTTGAAGTTCCGATATGAAGGACTTCAGAAGGCTTTGGTAGCCTCCTGTCTCTTCCAAATAACAGGGGAGGGTCAGATGTTCTTTTGGGTTTTCTATTCTGCTCGCAAGAAGCCTTTCTGGTTGTGTGGCTGGCCAGAGTGAATATCATCAGAAAGCAAGACAATCTTTTGCCAGAGATCAGGCAGATGGCAAACAACAATTCTCTGCAAGCTCAGTAAGGGATGAGGAAGGACCCAGTGTTTCTTGATTGAGACCATATACACCAGTCTGTGGTTTACTCGTGATACTGTAAATTAGCCTAGAGACATAAGGACATTCTTTTCAGATCTATGGCTCCATCGAGCTCTATTGCAAACCAGTAACAACAGGAGAAATCACAACTGCCTCTGTGCTACAATATTTTTATGTTGCTAAGCCGTTCTGAGCAGAGCTTTTTGAACAATCAGTGGGGGGGCACCACCATACATTCTCTGCCTATTTTCCACAGAGAGCCTATGAAATACGTAAATTTTGTAGTCTATGAGATTTTCGGGGGAAGCATGACAGCTAATGATTTTGAGCACCTATAAGTTTAAGGCAATATTGGAAAACAAGCAGTCTGAATTGCTATTTGAAAGTTGGATATCTAAATCCCCAGTTGGAACGGATTTCATGGGATCTAATTTTGCGCCAAAGCTAGCAAGGAGGAAAGAGAAAGCAAAGAATCCTTACTTTCACGAAGCTCATTCGAATAGTACACATCTTGGTCAGCTCATACACCACTTCAAAACCATGATTGACTGACTGGGCAAGCAGCTGGGCGAAGAGCTGGTTGTTGAAGATCTTGAGGCTGCAGCCACTGGGGATCTTGCAGACCGTGGCTGGGTGGAAACCATGCTGGTAGTTGCAGTTGCGGCTTTGCACAAAAATGCTGCTGTCACTGACACATTCGGCATAAACTTCCCCACCGACGTAGTACAGATGAACACCTTGAAAAATAAAATACAACATGCATTATTTCTCCGTTGTTCACAACACATTTTATGCCAGTAATTCTTTATTTTACTGGTTTGGGCATGGAAGCCCAGGATCCTTCCAGGATCTTTGTTTCTCAGTGCAGTCTGGTTTACTTCTTTTACCCAAGAGCATAGTAATTTATGATAAGATACACACACATGAACATCAAACACATGTCAACCATATACTAAGCATTAATCAAAACTATCCAAGAACTGAAAAATCACTAATGTATTACACAGCTAAATGTGTTTTTGCTGTTAAGCAAATGCACACTGGCCAAGACCCCCTTCACTGCATGCTGTTGTTTTACTACAGGATCCTACTGTCATACAGTTAAAACACAGCATGATGTGTACTTAAAATAGCTTTTCTGTATTTTGTTTTATCTGCCACATTACGACCATGTAGTTGCATTTACATGATGTGACTCACTCATCAGATCCTGTTCCAAGTGTTCTTTAGCAAGAAAATGATTGATTTTCTTTTGAACTGTTCAGTGCCCAAGTGACTTACCAATATTAACTCAAATTTTGACTATGACTTGGAGAAATTAGGGTGGAAGAACTTCTACCCCTTCAAAGACTGATCCACCAAGGATATCTGGTGCATGAAAACATATCTACATTGGTGGGAGAATTTGCCTTAGCCTAACTCAGCGACCTTGAAGTTAAGGATCATCTGTAAGATGCTAACTGTAGATGCCTTCTGTAGCTGATAGATGGAGAGAGGCACTGTGACCAGATGATTCCCTCCATCTGCTACAGAGTGCAGGCTCAGAGCCAGCTTAAACCCATGGAAGTCTGTGCAGGTGCTGAAAAAGCTCTCCCATTCCCTGACCCTGCTGGCACACCTGCTTTCATGCTGGCAGCAACAGCTGAGGATTGGGAAGCTGTCCAGGCTGAGGAACTGAACCAGCTAATAAACTTAAAGACAAACAAAACAAAATTTATTTGCCATGAGATCTTCATCAGTGCAAGTGTGGCAATGGTTAAACGTGAGCATGAAGCCACAGCCTGAAAAGGGCCAAGTCATCCTGTAAAAATGCCCAGTCACCCTTCCCATGGCTAGATTAGGGGAAATGAACCCCTCCCATGGTCAAGAGAGTTGGAAGAATTCAGTTCTTGTTCTTGTAAAAACCACCACTAAATAAAAATAAAATCCTCCTCTCTAAGGCCAGGTATGCCAATCAAACATTTACACACAAATGTTCACAGAGCCTTGGTGGACTGCCTGCAAAACTAGTGGTAACTGTGCTTTAATAATAGCTGTAATTAGTTTTATTCCTGGTAACTTTCATACAAACAAAGACTGGTTACATATTCCCAGTCTGTTCATCATTCTGCAGTCATAACAACAAGGGGCAGCAGCACATCCTTAGGACAAAACCAGTCTCTGAACAGAAGTGGGAAAGGCACAGGGGAAAGCAGGTTGAGTGGGAAAAGAATCTGGGAAAAATACACTCTCACGATAGCCTTCCAGGGTGACTCAGATGGGAACCTTAAAGTGTCTCCAAGCCATCACTTGACCTCTATGCACCCCCAAGATCTCAGACGAGCTGCGAGTGGCAGGGCTGTGGCTCGGAGCACACTCTGGTGCTGCACTGGGAACAGGAGTGACAGGGAAGCATCAGCTCCAGCCACACCAGGCACCGTGGGGTGCTGCACACTGAGACTGCTACCCTGGACCTTCCTTCCCATGGAAATGGGTAAAAGGAAAGCACTGAAAGGACCTCAGTGGAGTCCATACAGCTTGCTGAAATAATCAGATGAAGTGAGAACAGAGGGTAGGGAGAGAAGAATAAGAAAATAAATGTGCAACACATTTCAAATCTTCAGGTGTGGCTACTGATTTAAGGTCACCACAGGGGACACTAAGGTGGAAAATATTAAAGTGTGGGTTTTCAAAGTATATTAAGTAACCCATTTTCTGAAAAAAATGAATGCTTTCAAAGGTATTGCCCAAACATTGTGCTATAATAACAAAAACATCAATGACTTCTGAAAGCAGAGGTTACAAATTGTTTTTTCCTTGTGAACTTTTTAAAAGCAATAAATACAGCACTCTTCAGTGCGTGTTTCTATTATTCTAGTATTCATTCGCCACAGAAAAGCACCCTCAAGGAAACCAGGCAGCTAAATACGTATTTGTAGAAGACCAAATCAAAGGTCCATATGTTTTAGTGTAATTTCATTGCTCCCCAAAGAAACTGAAAGTTCAGCAGTCTCCAAGCATCCACATCTTTGTGACACTGATCAGAAGTTCCTTTTTGTCCTTGAAGTCCTGCTGAAACAGGTCCAATTGCTCGTAGATGTTGCATTGTGTTCTGGATTGTTTTTAGCTTTGATGTGGTATTTCCAGGAAACGGTTTCACGCTGATACACTAGATGACAATTCAATCACATATCCTTATCCTACTGAGCTAATCTTGTTTACTCACTCTTTTTTCTCCAGTGTTAACATGTGACAATTGTATCCATTTCAGCAGCTTTCATCTGTCCACCATGCCTTTGAACTACACGTTTCTGGAGCTGCTCTGTGCTCTTCTGCAAGCCTGCACTGGTGCCACTTTACTCCACTTGTACGTGGTTTTTTAGGATTTGCATAAACAGGGAAGAGCAGTAAAATTAAGGATCTCTAATATATTAAGCTTCTCTCTGGGCAACCTGCTCCCTTCCCTTGGGCACATTCCTACTGTAGGACTTTAAAGGACTTTTAATCAATTAAGACAGATCTTCACACCTATATGGATGAAGACCATTAGCATCTACCTAACTTTTTTCCTGCTCTGTCTCTTCCTCTTTTGGGGCAGAAAGTCACAGGCTGTAACATCCCCAAATGACAGCTGGGATCTTTTGCCTTTCTTCTTTTAGGGCCAGGCTCAGCTTTGATCTACATCCCTCTGCCAGCTTTTGCTTTATTTTCTAAGTAAGTTAGGACTAGATGTACAACACATTTGCGTTTATCACAATGAACCACTATGGCAGACACTTGTAGTATTTGCCACATAAGTGTTTTCCATTCTGGGGAAAAGTGCAAGAGCTTAGCACAACATTCCCTGCACCAGCCTTCAGGTTCACTGCTGTTTGCAAAACCTGTACCACATTTGTCTCAGAACTTCCTCGTATTCAGTCATTCAACACTAGACTATCAAGAGCCAATTAAAATATTGCTCTAGGCCTGGGAAATGAGGTGAGGTTGACAAGATAATAGGAGTGGAACAATTAGAGTTAATTAGCCCAGTGGGAAATGCATTCCCAGGCAGCTAGTGGTGAGAGGCTGGGTTGGCAAGATAATGAGTCTAGACTGGATATACCAGAACAGGCAAAGATTCATCTGCACGGAGAAGTGGCCGGCACAAGGCTTCTGACTCACCACCACAAACAGCAGTAAGTTCTGGGAGAAAATCAGGCCCTACAGAGCCCTAGGGAGCTGGGACAGAGTGTGTGTGGCCATGCATGTCCAGGTGTGGTCTCCCCGTACTTGGCACAAGCAGCGCATGATCCTGCATGCTGAGAGTATATGGACACCAGAGGTGGAGCATACAGAGCTGCACCAGCCACCCCTGGTGGGAGAATCCAAACCTTAGTTTTACTAGTGAAAAGCTGACAAAGCAGGGAATTGGACTGGCAGGGCCAAAAAGCTACAGAGACAACTATGGCAGAGTTCTTCAGCTAAGTAACTCAACTAAGTGTTTCATCCATCTCTCTTTGTTATTTGGTGGGAGGAGAACCAGCCCTGAGGCACCAGCAATTATCCTTTTAGTGGCATTTCAATGGCAATATTCCCAGTTGCCAGAAGCTCTAATACATAAAATGAAAATACATACTGCTAAATTAGAACACACAACTATAAACAACATTTTTCTCTTCGCTGGCCAAGTAAATAGCTTGTATAAGGAGTTACTCTGCTGATGGTTATCCAGTCAGAAAAGAATCAACTGCATTTCTTCTGTTTCAGAAGTAATCTCAGAGCTTTGATTTTAAGGCAAGTACATCTGACAAATCAGCTAGGTTTGCTAATGCAATGCATGGATTTTTGAGCTCTGAATATTATTCCTAAGGAAAAGGGATTTCCTCTTACCTTTTCCTATGTGTCTCCTGGTGTTTTCTATAGTAGAATTGCGGTTTACATTTGAGAGCAGACCCAGGCAGAACCTGTTTTTGTTATTTGAAGGATCTGTAAATCCATCTATAAGGATACTTCGAGAGGAAGCCTGGAAAGTCTCCCCTACCCGGTTGTTGAGTTCATAGTAGGCAACTGAGCACCAGTGTTGGGGTTCCTCATAACAAACAGGCCGAAAGTCTGTAGGAAATAAAGTTAAGCATCTGCTCAGGTTTCAGCAATATTTTTAAAACAATCTTTCTCTGTTTTCTTTCATTCCCTCCGACTCACAGCTCCCCATCTCTTCATCTAAACAGTCACTTATGTCACGCTTTATCCCAGCAGAAGCTTCCATTGCTTCTTGATTTTATGACTGAAATCCCAAACATGCAAGAAGTTGGTGCACCAGCTTAACTCTAAGCCTCTGGGGAGCCCCACTTCTTCTTAAAAGTGGTAACTCCACTGCATTAAATCAAGCATGCTGACATTCCTTGCTGAACTGGGGCCTAAACCATACACTGAAAATAGTAAGGGATACATCTGCTCTGCACACCAGCAGGAGATAGGGATGACAGATGGGCTCAAAGCAAGCCAAAACTGAGCCAAGTTTCTGGTATTAGGCCTTCAGCCTAATACCAAACTTTGTAGTTCAGAAGTAATAAATCACTCCAATTTTTGCATGCTTTCAGGCTTTCCGTTTCCATGTGGGACTGTAAGCAGAAACGTCAGCAAGGTAATTTCTTTTGGATCTATCCCTGCCCCAGTTTTCTACATCAGAGACAGAAAGACTCAAAAATGTAACAGAATCTCGGAGCCTCATTTGTCCTACAGGAATTAGTAGGAAACTTTATCCTGCCTGCTCTCCACAGGCATGTGAGCCCTCCTGCCCCCAGAGCACCTCTGTGCATAACCTCTAATAAACTTACAACTAATATTCACTAGGATAGTGATCAGGGATGGCAAACTATGATAAAGAGATTAAACTAGCTTGACAATTTATTTAAAAATATTGGTGTCTGATAACTTGTTATTACCTAGCCATTCTCTGTCCCCATCTGTAATTAGCACTATCCCCCTCACATTCCCTCTGCTCCAGTTGTTCCATGCTACATACACATTTGTCGCTGTTTCAGAAGGCTGGCATTATTTTTTTAACGTGCATGTGTGTGCAGTGTTCAGTCATCATTCTAGAAATGACATTTCTTTAGGAACACACACAGTATGGTGGACTAAAAGAACAATGGTGATTTTTCCTTTGCAGTAACAGGAAGCCAAAGCCAAAGCCAGCAGAGGAACTCTGTTTCCCCTTCCTACTCTGCAGCAATGGGCTGTGAATGGTGAAGGCATCACCTGCCAGTATCAGCCCAAAGGTAGCAGAGGCTGTGCTGGAGAGGTCATCAAGCTGCTTTGAGGAGTGTGAGGAAGATCCTAGACCCTTCTTGGACCATTCATACCTCTCCCAGTAAAGAATTCTTGTAAGACAACAAAGAGTTTGGTCTTCTGTCAAAATCTCTTTGTACTCCACTAGATCATGTCCTTTTCTTTCCTAGCCAGCCAGTAATGTAACATTAATACAAAGATGGCAGTAGAAAGGTCTCTACCATAAGGCTTTAAAGTACTTGAAACCCAGAGCTGAAGCTGATAAAGAAATGAGTTCTGATATTGATAGTGCTTTTGTGTGTTGTATTGCCCCACCAGCCTTGATTTGATGTATTTATCTTTACAATGTAGATAACAGTGTTTGCTTTCATTAACAGCTTCCTAACTGTAATAGTCCATGGATGCAAATAAGGTCTAAACTCTGTAACTTTGCACATAATTCATGGAAATCTTACATCAACTGATCCTCCTAGCTAATGGATGGGTCTTGCACACAGCCTTACTGCAAAACTGCCTGAAACTTATATTACAGATCACTAAACCTTCTCGTGCAAATAACAATTTTTTTTCTTAACAGTTTTTATTTAAAGAATAATACAAATGGTTATTTACTTTCAGCTTCTCCATCAGCAGATTTACCTCCATTGGGCAAAGACAGTACTAGTTGACTTTCAGCTATTGCATCCATTGACCGTCCATTGTGGATTCCTGGAGGTTCCCTTGCATGGTAGGGTGGAGGTGGAGTTTCCACTACAGAAAAAAAAAAAAAAAAGAAGAAGAAAGAAAGGAGAAAGAAAGAAACAAAGGAAGATGCCTAAGTCAGTATGTTGGTAAATTTCTCCTGTTTTTTCCTGGTGAATATTTTACTACTTCGGCATTGTTTGGCTAGAGAAGCACTGGAAACAGCACAAATCTGAATCTGACCTTCCTTCAGTCTCTAGTTTAAGACCATTGCACGTTCAGGAAAGATGGGAAGGAAGGGTGGTCATGTTAGACATGCAGGTCTTGGAAGAGAGAGGGATGGTCCCAACTGTGCCTCAAGCCTAAACCTGTGTCCAGTCGAGTTCTCTGTTAACACCACTTGTTACTGTAAGAAAGTAATGCAGTTACTTTAGTTCCAGACTTCTCTCTTTAATTTAAAACTTGAAGAGGATGATTTAAGAGCAGAAGCTAACTTCATTTGATCCTCTGGGAGAAAGCTCTCTTTCTTCATAGTCTATGAAAAAAAAACCTATGGAAAGTTATAGAAATCAGACTTGGCAAAACTCCCTCCAGACTTCCTCTTTCTTCCTCTGTCCTACAAGGGAAGTCTGTCCCTCTCCTGGTTTGTTCAAGTCTCCCATCAAAGAGCAATGGATGTCATGAAAACATTGGGAGGAAAAGCACCAACTCACAACTTCCAGCTCCTGATTTATTCCATTTACAGCAACATGAGCTAGAAAACAGAAGATGACACTGTAGTGGGGATTCTCCAGAAAGGCAGGAAGCTTTAGAAAGCCAAAGAAAAAGGACTTCATTTTCATATCATAAAATATCAGCATTCACTGCATAAGCATTAAGAGTGTGCACTTTGTTCATTTGAACAGAAACTCAGTGGGCTTATGTGCAAATTATTGCTATATACAAGCTTGCAGGACCAAGAGCCTGTTTAAGAAGGGTTTAACTTGGTTTCAGGTTTAAATTCCCTCTTGTGTTTGGGGACTCTTGGCTGGCCCTCAAAACAGAACAACTTGACCCAGAGTGGATAACTGTGAGCTGTCTCAAGAGACAACCACTGAATTTTCTGATTAAGTACTGCACAGGAATGTTATTCTATTTAAGCACTGTTCAGGATTTAAGAATTTCATACACTATATGATATTTCTAACATTTAGAAGACATAACACTCCAACAAAAAATAGCAAAATAAAATCAAGACATAGTGGAAAAGTTACAGAAAGGAATATAATCACAGAATCACGTGGTTGTATGGATATTTTTGATGTCTATGCCTAAGCTAGTCACCTTTAGGTCTCCTTATAGCCACTAAAGGAAAACAGGAACCTGCAGACACAGTGTAGTAGACATATACAAGAAGATGCAATGAATCTTATTCTAGGAGTGCCTGTTTTCCTCCACTGATTACAGGGAGAGTATAGGCAATTCCATGAGGTGCAGAAATTTGCATTGTTGACATCTGTATTTGGTCACAGCAATCCCTCTCAAGGTCCTTGATGTGACTCCAGTTTGCTTTAGATAGCCTTCCATCCCTGATTGTTACACAGGCAAATTATGCTTATTAGTATACCCTGTGCTGTGATACACTGAAGCTCAGGTTGAGCCACTTCCATTATGAAGTAGCTTTGCAAGGTCCCAAGTTCAGTTAAATGCACGGGTCAGAGTCATTGCGCAGCTGGAATGGGCCTGATTTACCTGTCAGGACCAGCCCCACTGAATCCAGCTTGGTTACACAGAGGTGAAAGAAAAAATATTGGAGAAGACAAACAAGTCTTACTACTTGATGAAATGTTTCAATATTGCTAAATATTATTTAATCAGAACTACAGATCTAGAGAAGAAATGAATGAAAGCACATTCAATGAATGAAGAGGGAAGGAAAAACATCACACTGTGTTGAAAGAATTCAGCCTAAAAGGAAGTTCAAATACTACAAACACCTTGTAAAATAAACATCTTTCTTGCACTTAAAATTAAAATAGGCATATCATTAAGGACCTGAATTCAAATGCTTCATAGTTGAGACACTAAAATCTTAAATTACAAGATTTTGACCTGAATTCATGTTTGTGAAAAAGCTGACATAATTGAAACTATTTGCAAGTTAGAGTGCTGAAGTGAATCTGAACCACATTTTGATATTAAAACTAGCTCTCAGCTGTGCTGCATTAACAGCAAAAGTACAGTAAAATTTTTAAGTAATTAGAGCTGTACTAAGTCAGGTGTTCACAGCACAAACAATCCGAGTGACATAACCCTGCTAATCTCAGAACTGTGGAACATGTTCCAAAGCCATAGGAATTTGCCTGGTGACTTCTCCAAGTGTTGGCCCAGTTTGTTAAACACCTTAACTTCCTGAAATTTATACAGTCAGTGGGATCACCATACACATTAAAAAAATTCTGCACACCAATTCCCCATTTTATCCTGCCCCTTGATGGAGTTTCTAAAGGCTCCTACTCTGACCATCTTAGATTCCCATCTTAGGTCTTGCAAGTACTCTTTTCCATGAATTGTACCAGAAGCTTGGACAGGCTGCTTTAGACAAAAGGTGGTCTGTCACAGCTGCTTCTGTCCTCAACTTTCCCCCCACACTAATAATGAAATCTCACCCAGGCACTGTTAGGAATGGGATGAGTACAGTTCTTAATCCCTTGAGCATCTGTCAGAAGGACTGAGACACAATACACGAGCGACAGCCACAAGAAATCACATTCCAAGTCCGTTCTGTCCAACAGTTCAATCTGTAGCTACAGCCTGGAGGGAGCACAGAATTGTCACCTGACCCCAGGCCCTGGCAAGAACCTCAAATGCCTCAGTCAGGGTGTCTAAAAGCTTGTCCTTACCCGTGAGCTGATAAGGGCTCCCTGGTCCAGAAGAGCTCTCTGGTGAGTTGGGGTAGCTGATGCTGTTAGGCGACTGGGAGAACATGTGGCTGGGGGATGATGGAAAAGGAGTGCATGGAGGATGCTGGAAAGAATCCGGATAGGTGGCGTTGTGTGGCATCAGTGGCTCGCTGTGCAGAGAAGTGTTTCGAAACTTGGCAAGGAGGCTGAGGTGAGGGTTAAACTCACTGTGTCTTGGAACGAGTACAGGAGGTAGGACTGAAAAAAAACACAACAAAAAAAAAAAGGTTAAACCTGTATTCTTGAAAGTGTATCTTGTTTTAAGTTAAAAAGAGGCATATTCCATGCTGCTCAAATATTGCCCTCTACATACAAGTCAGTGAAGAGCAACAAACCTGTTCAAACCTAAGAATCAAAAGCTGATCCTTGGACATCTTTCTGCAGATCTGCAGCCAGTTACAGCAGTTCCACATGCAAAATATGGAATCTTGACTTGAGCAAGGTATCATAAAATTCACAGGTATGGCATGTGCACACAGCTCTCTTACAGATATTCAAGTGGTACATCTCTTTCTCTCCTTTTCAAAATTACCTGTTCCTTCCTTCTTTAAAGACTGAACATGTCAGGAGTTTTCTAAATATTACCACCAGGATGTACCAAATTCGCAGCCAATTTTAATAACGATTAATAGTGTTTTGGAACACACTGCATATTTTACTACCAGTGTGTTACGGATGGGCAAAAGGAAGTACAGACCTGAAGCCAGACACCAAATCTAAAATGTTGTCAGGAACTTGAAAATGCTGCCAGACAGACAGTGGGATCTTTAAAAAGAAATGTAAATGGTAATTCAAATATTGCAGTAATATCAATTTAGCTCTTGCAATATAGTTAGAAAAGATCTAGCATAAGAAGGCATATGTCAGTGGTTGGTATTTAAGACACGAAAAATGCAGGTCAGAAAACTGAAATCCAAATTAACCCATGTAAAAATTGGTCTAATAGAAGATACTGCCTTTCTTCCCTTTCATCTCACACTGTCATTGCTTTTAACAGCACTGCTCCTTTTAGAAACCCGAAGTTGATCCAAATTACTTTGGACTCTGACATATGAGGAGCAAGAGCAGAATTAAGAGCCAAAACACTTTAAAAATCCTGACTACTGAGATACCTATGAAGATGCAGACCCTAGGCTGGAACACAAAGCGGCTGCTGAACAGTTCTGCCTATGAGAGTTCAACTATCCTCCACAGTCCTTGGTGGGGATAACAGCACCTACAATGGGTGATTCATGAACTCCAAGATTTCTCTATTAGTTGCTAGCTCACATAGTGCCTAATTATCTTAGTTAAGGCTTTCACCACAGGTAGGGAAAATGAATCCCCAGTTGGTGTCCCGCAGATGTAAAGCCATCAAAAAAGATGAGGCAATCTGAGTTATTGTGAGAAGGATGAATTGTCCCAGCACTGGGGACAACTTATCAGGCTTGTATTGACTGACCTAGTGTCCAGAGTTTCTCTGGCCTAAAACCCAGCAGCATGTCATCTTCCTGTCTATCCTTATTAGATTATGGAAACAAGTAACAATATGCGCTCTTGGTTTTAAACATTGATGGGAATATACAGTTTGAACGTGTTTTAACATATTGCTTGGGCCCAAAAGCTCTGTCTAGGTAAGGTTAATTCTGTTTAGGTAGGTTAGCTAACAACTTTTAATTATAGCAAACTCTCATTTATCCAGTTTAATGAAAGAGTGGAATAATTGCTATAAAGCAAATAATGTATAGATAATGCAAAACATGTGCATGAGAAGAGGGTGCAGGAACTCTCCTTGGAATGCACATCAGTTGCTCAGAGAGCTGGGGCATTTGCAGTGCCTGGTTCCAACAAGGGGTTTACAGCTTCTTGCTCAATGCAGCACTCGCTGCAGCTGGGGCAGGGTCAAACCACGTGTCTGCCTACTCACTGGAATATACTATTTGGGAATTTGCTAGTCACACATGACCTGAGGAACTGAGCCCTAAAACTATAGAAAAGATTGAACTGATGGCAGGGAATTCACTGCAAAGTTATCTTCTTACTTGCCTGGAAACACAGGCACGGGGATACCTGTTAAGAGACTACAGATAGACCTTTCTCTAGCCCAAATCATTGCTAATTAGCCTCTGGCCAGGACAAGGATAGTACTCTGGAAACTACTTTCTTTCTTTCTGCCTCTCATATGACCCTTTTTGTGGCATGAAGATTTTGTTGCCACTTTCTTAAGTCTTTTGGTAGAGAAAGGTATTTCAGCTTTTTTACTGGTTTTTTTTTGGGTTTTTTTTGTTTGTTTGTTTGTTTGGTTTTGGTTTTTTTTAGTTTTAGGCTTTCCAGGTAGGACTCATACAGGCAATACAAGAATTCACATCTGACATGCATTGCCCAGTCCCCCGTGGATCTCTTCACAGCCAGTGGAGAGAAATAAACTCTCTTACTGCTATATATTGGGACAAGACCAATCTGGGATGGGGTCTTGGTGAGCTGTATTCCTCCCATCCCATGCTCCTGTGAACAGCTCCAGGCTGTGAGCTGTTGGTGCTTCTGGAGATTTCCTTTGCTGCTTCTGGAGTTTTCCTCAGCTGCTCCATGGAACTGGTATGATGTTTGTCAGGTCTGCTGCTAATCAGCCAGCTCTGACCAGCAGCCTCTGACGATGAGGGGCTGGTGATGCCCTTGCACCCAGCAGAGGTGCTGAGCAGGGACAGCCGTGTGCAACAACACTGCGCAGTGTTGAGAGGCTGACGCCTCGCTGTGGGTACCACCAAGGGAGCTTCTTCCTTCAGCCCTGTGAGAATTCAACTCCTTCTCTAAATGAAAGATGAGAATCTGGATGTGTGAACAGCGCTTGCCAGGGAAAGCCTTTGATTTGCCTGGAGTGAGTCAGCAGGAAGAATTTTCAAGCCTTGAACTCTTTCCCAGCTCTGACCATGGCATTCTTAATTTCTGCTCTGCTGTACTGTTTTTGCCACCTCACTCACTCTTTCCACTGACTGTTCTGTGACTGCCTAGAGGGCTAAAGTCTCTGTGGTGGTGAGGCATTCAAAGATTTTGTTTTTTGGTTCGTGGCTAAGAGTACTCCTGAGGGCCTTGTTCTCCTTGTTCTTTTAGTAAAATGTCACTCTCCAGGGCTCAACCACTCTGAAGGAAGTGTGACCAGAGGCATAAAACTGAGTAACTGAGTGTGTTGGGACCTGCCTGTCCTCATAAATTACCTGCATTTTCTCCACTCAGTTGGGTCCTTTTCTTCTACCTGCTATTGTCCACCAAGAGCCAGAGGTGGATCCTTCCTTCTATGCTTGCTCAAGTGTTGATGATCTTTGTTAAACTGTAGACAAATATGGTCATGCCCCGAGACCTGCCACTGCCTTTGATGCACAAGGTTTTCTCCTGCTCCCTTTAGCTTCAATAGTTCTTGCTGGGAACCTGGCTGCGTCCAGAGCCTGTGACTTCAGACGTTAGCAAGAAAACTTAATCTGCCTCAGTTTAATTTTAGGTACAACATCCTCACTGCACGTCAATCCATCTCTTCAGAGTTTACTACTTTTGGAGACCTACCAGCTGGTGAGATCCATCTATTTCCTGTGCCCATGACCATTCCCAAACACATGGCCAACAGTGAGGCCACCAGCTGGTCTTCAACCTGGGAGGTTATCACATCTTAGTCCCACTCAGGCTTGATGAAAGCAGTTGGTCTGAGTCAAAAATCCTCCTATCTACAGCAATGGTGCATCCCCAGCTTTGCAATATCTACACATGAATGATCTCATTAAAAAATAATAGGGTACATGTTTATGCAGCTTCTCTGTTTTTCTGAAACTGCATCTTCTTCTGACAACAAACAATTCAGGCTTCTGAGAAGCTCTTCGAAGGCAACAACGAAGGGGGAAGCAGAGCATAACCACCACATCTCTCTCCTTCAGGCTCAGTGGCCTAACTCATTTCTGCAGTGGAATGTTGCACACAGAAAGGAAATATTTTTTGCTTTTTTTCTAAGTGGCACCTGCTACTCAGCAGATCTGAGAAGATATCTGCCGAGGATACTTGTAGCAGCAATGAAAGCTATACATAGTCTGTGCAATATCAGTCAGCAGAGACTAAAATGGGACTGGGCAGCCTGAGGACATAGCAGAGGCAATGAAATCCATGAATCTCTGATCAGAGTTCAAAGCTGCTCACTGTTAACAGAGGTCTAGGGATTTGCCAGGCTGTCAAAGAAAGCATGAGGTCCTCCCATCTTTGACACAACTCGTTCATTCTGGGTAAAAGTTAATGGATCTGGCCATAAAATGGTTGACTCAGCAAGAAAGACTGCAGTGATGGAAAATGATCTCCAAAAGGATGGAAATTTGTATGAAAATAATACTGGCATGTGGATTATAAAAAAATGCAGTGTTTGACTTATTCTGTGGGTAGATTGTTTAACTCCAGAGGATGAGACTCAGAGCATCTCATGTACATCTAAGATCAGCAACAGCCAAGGTGCAGAAGATTTCTTGCTGTTAAAAGAGCACTGTTGTTAAAGCAGACCGGTACCTAAATCAACCACTCCCAGCCTTTTCTGTGGTGGTCTCACTGCTACCAGTTTCTCATGAAGCTCATTTATTGTCCTGCCTCACCAGCACCTCCTTGCAGCACTGCTTTCTAACTGGAGCTGCACTGCACCACTTGCAGTGGCTCAAGTTCTCTCTCCTGCTGCTGCCCCAGCACACCTGAGCGGGTTCCACTCTTTGCTACCCTATACAAATAGATACTATAGCCGTGAGCTTCAGCTTCTGAGTTGCCCCTGTAAAAAGAGTTGTAGGGTGAATATAACAGACAGAGAACAATTCCCAGGTCCTGTAGAGAGCTGGCACAGCACAGCTTTTATCCTCACAGCTGCACTCTCATTCACCTCCAGAACAAGGTGACCAAGTTCAAAGTGCCCTCCTGTGAGCTAACCCCTGCCCTCTGAGAGCTGCTAGTCCACACAAGTCCACATGGGCCAAAGATGTTCCTGGGATCATGCTACCAATTCAGCAGCACTCAGACCTGCACCTTGTCCCCTTCTCATTTGTTAGTAGAGATACTGCCAGTCTGGTGCACAGACCAACAATAGAGATGTGTTCACAGCTGAAATCTCCAGAGTTTCAGAATCAGAACAAGCTTTGGCAGCCATTTGGCAGCTGCTGGACTATTCCAGTAGTAGTGTTTGTTAGCTGGCACTGAACAGATGAGAAAACCAGAACTGAAATCAGCAGCGTGCAGTGCTGTCAGCTGCTGCACTGAGGAGACTCCGTTAACTACACTCAAGTTACACCAGAAGAATTGAGAAGACACTGAAGACCACAGCCTGCAAATAAAGATACACAAAATGGGATATTTTATGAGCATCTTTTCTTAACTTATTGAAGAGTTTACTTTAGCAAGGGAGATCAGCTCTTTCCACTGAAAACTGTTGAGAAAAAGCGCCACTCAGTGTAGCTGTAAAATTTAAAAGTTGTGACAATGTTTATAGCAGTTTGCATACAACTTCGCAGTGACAGCTCTGCTGCACTGGAAGGATTATCAGAAGAGGAAGCAGCCCCTGGTGTTTAACAAATGTTAACATATGTCTTTCCCTTATTTCATCTGTGTGAAAAAAAACATCCCACAGTTCACTTATCTGATCCTAATGTCACCTCAGAGCAAAGTTCGTGCCAGACAAGGAGTAATCTCAGAATAATAAGTATACACTTACCAACTGTATCCATTAGTAAATTAAATTACTGTGATTTTTGGCAGCAAGGGAGAGCTAGGTTAGACATTAGAAATAATTTTGAACTGTAAGGATAGCAAAGCAATAGATTCACTTGCCTGGGGAGGTTGTAGAACCTTTATCACATGGGATTTTTACAGCTCATTAGGAAAAGATCTGTCAGGAATGTACCTAGTAATTTGGTTTGGTTTGGGAGTCTGGGCAGAGGAAAACAGGATGACTGCTCAAGACCTGTGCCAGCCTTTCTTTCTAAGACCCCTATAGAAGTCAACACCAAACACTACAATTTTTTAACAGCTGTTTCATTGACATAAAGCCCAATTAAATGACCTTTCAGTGAGGTCGTGAGTTTTTAGTGCAGTCCAAAGAGATTATCAGTGGAAAATTTCGAGGTTTTATGGGAACTTGGTGGATTTATTTCACATAAACTCTCCATTTAGGTAAGTAAATCCTACTTAAGGCAGGTCACCAGGCATTTTAGGAAGAATCAACTGCCCTGGTTTCATATTCACTGCAAAATATGCCATCCTACTGAAACTCTTATCTTTAAAGACAGAGATAGGGTAAATGAGTCAATTATTGGTTTTTGATGAGACACAAATCTCACCACGGTGGTAAGGCCAGGCTGGTGCCCAGACTTCATGCAAATGGCCACCAGTTCGTGTGGGGAGGATTCAGCGCCCACGTCCGTGGAGAGGAAACTGCTTTCAGCACCTTGGACAAGATCCGCGTGCCCTCCGGGGTCTGATGGGATGCAGACCCCAGCGGGAGAGGGGCTCCTCATTCCCTCCTTAGTGCTGGCTGCCAGAGCTATGATACCACCAGGCAGGGTAAGACCCAAGATCCTTCCATCAGAAGGAGCCTCCCTGTTCACATTTCAGAGCACAGCTCTGTAGGATGCACCAAGACTAGACCTGCTGGAGCAAGAGCTAACGCAGAGATGCGAGTCATTTGCAGATGACATAATTACCTGGGGTTTCCACCCGCCGGTAATGGTAGGGGTTGATGCACACTTCTTTCTGTTTTGAGCCAAAAGGGAACTCACAGCATTCCAGTGGTTTCAGCTCGTGGTGAGATTGCAAATCAGGCCAGCGCCACACTCTGCAGTAGATGACGTGGGGAAGCCCCTTGCGGTGAGACACCTGCAGCCGCCCGTCCAGGGAACGTGGGATCGTTACGCATTTACTGGGCTGGCCCGGGCAGCTCAGAGCCCTCTCCAGTTCTTCCATGGCTCCTTTCTTCTTCTTTAACTTCTTCACCAAGGAATCAACAGCTTTTTCTGCCCACTTTTCTTCTTCATCTCCTTGTTTCCAGCCCAGCAGCCTCTTCACTGCAGGGCTGGTGAAGGAGAACAGGGAGCTGATAGGGGTGCTGGAGTGCATAAGAAGCAGAGATTATGCACGAGCGTCAATGGAATCGCGAGCTGCTCTCCTGCCTTGCAAGGCCTGCACGGAGTTTCCACAGAGCTGCGATGGACACTTCGTTCAAGGAAAGGCCCTTCCACCCTTCCGTTTTCCTAGTCTTCGGCACTGGTTACAAGTAGTCCAACAGGGTGGGTCTCAGAACCCTCCAAACATCCAGAAACTGTTGATGAAGCCTGGAACAGCAACACAATACAGAGTTAGGCTTCACACACTATTTCCATTGTTCCCGCAATAAAATATTTTGAAAGAGAAATTATTCAAAATGTGTAGTTAATTTTCAGTGGTTTTCTGTTTGGTTTTTGATGTTTATTTTGGGCCCAAGCCTCTCCTCCCCACTATCCTCACCACTCAGTTTAGAGTTGGACCATGGAAATTGTTAAGTATCCAGTCACTTTAATTTGTGTTTAGAGTTTAATGCACCAGGCAAATGCTTGCAGGACTAAGATTATTTTTAGTAAAAAAGAAAATTTACCCTCTCTTTTTATATCCAGGTAGCTTTAAGTTCAGTTCAAGCATCTTCTATGAAAATAAATATGTAATATCAAATTTTGTGGAAACAATGAGTAGAATACTGTTCTGACTTCAACTCCCTCTCTGCCACTCCAAACTCACTGTACTGTCAAGAGTTGTACAATATTAACTGCAAAATTAATTTAAAATAAAACTACTCACAGATTTCATTTAAGGCCTTTGAAAGATCTATTAGTATTCTCTAAACTTATTTATATTTTCTCACATGGAAGAGATAAACCTTTTTTGCCTACACAGTCTGTTTCTCTCTCTTCAACAGTTCACAGCTTTCTGGATCCAAATCACACAGACTTTTGGAAGCAGTTTGTGCTGGATGTATCCTGAGTTATTTTTGCTAGGAGTGCTACATTTGACAAAGTCCAACAGAAAGAGTTTAGTTTTTGAGGGCTTTTCCTTTTTTTTTTCTTCATATAGCTGTAGCCAGTCTAATTTTAGCTGAAAATTACATATTTCCACTGACTGGAACTCTGAGGAGAAATGTCCCTGTATGTCAGGCTATTTACTGCTTTAAATATACTTCATGGACCCCCAGTGCATAGCAAGTCCAAAGGTCTGAAACTACACAGAGGGCACTTAAAACAGGAGATGGGAGCAGCTTCCAAGTGGATGCCTCTAGAAAAGCAGCTCCATGACTGCCCAGTCCACCCTTGTGGACCTTTTTGCCCCCACCAATAAAGGCCTGTTCATAGTCCTCAGCACCACTTACATGCAGCCACTGAGGAGACAGATGGTGCCCAGCACTGGGAGCCGCAGAGCTTCACAAACCTTTCTTTGTGCAATTTCCTTAAACGTACAGATCTTGAAGGAGTTCAAAGAGCTTCTGGGGACACCGTGTGCAGGCACAGGTACAACACACTGAGACAGGAGGCCAATCCCAAAGATGGGTTTCTTGGCAGAGTGAGCACACATGGCCCAGAGCAGCACAGCCTCTTGGACAGGCTGCGATGTTTACTGAGGATCAAAGACTGCCTAGAGCTGTTTTTCTCCCAGCTGTTCTGTTTTGCTCTCAATGCCCATCCCTGTGCCCCACTGCATTACCCTTTGAGACGCCCATCTCCCTGAGAAATGCAGATACATGGAAACATAATAAGCTTTCTCCCTTCCTCCACTGCAGCAGCAATGATGGGGGAAAGGGCTCCAAGTCCCAAAGGCCTTCCACTGCACTAGGAAGATGGAAGCACTTGGCACCACAGAAGAGAAAGCAAGAAAGCAACTCTTCAGCAGCAGCAGCTACAATTCCCCAAGACTTTCATATTCCAAGCACCATGAAAATATGCACACAGGAACTGCAAAACTGGAAGGCAGAATAAGCACACCTAGCTTCAGGCACTCACCACAGCATTGAGCTCTAGTTTATGCAATTTCTATGTTATCAATCTGTGTGTGTGTCCATTTGTCCTTGACTGTTGAGAGGCTCTTGACAGACACGGCAGAAACCCCCGTGCTCATGCCATTAATCAATCAAAGATCAATTCCACAGAACTGCCCAAACCTGTCCCACCACTCAAAGAGAAATTTTAGATTCCAGATTTTTTTGCTATTCTGTAGTGGTAAAAATTCAATGACCTGGAGTATTTAACTGGATAGTTTCTAACGCCTCTAGACAAAACCAGTCTATTCCAAACACTTCGAGGGTACATGTGAGAATTAAGTAAAACCAGACTGATTTATCACAGAAAAAAAAAATAAAGCCTTCAAGCTGTTTGTAAAACAAAATGTGGATAAAATTTAGGCAGGCAGGGCTCCAGCCTTTGCAGGAGCAGGCTCAGCTTACAGAGCCCATCATCCTACCCAATGGAGGTGTCTGTCCCTCACTGCCACGGTGAGAACCTGTGGAGGATCCACCACCACGCTGCTGTCATTGCCCAGTGGCACCAAACCCCACCCTCACAAGAGAAAACAAAACAATGCTGGGATCACTGTGGATCAACCCTGAAAGCAGGAACAGGAAGCAAGGAAAACCTGGGACGAAAGCCCACTGGACAAGTAGCAGTGTAGAAGTCTCTCATCTAAGCTGAGAGGGAAAATGGCTCACACTTCTTATCTGAGAGGGTCTCCTGGGCATTGGCAAGTGTAAACAACTGCTCTTGATAAGTTAATGCAACATTACAATCATCTGATGTGAAAACATACATGTTCACGTAAAAGTATTGTCCCAATATTTTCTTTTCCATTTTGACCAAGGTTTTAAACAAACACATTAATCTCGTTCAGTCAAATTAAATAACTCAACAGTGACATCAGTATGAGTCTGAGCACTATTGTTGCTAGTGGGAGAGTCGCCAAGAGTATGTGTATAAAAGCAAAAGCTGTGCTTTGCAGACCATGTGATGTAGTCTCAGATAAGTACATTGCACAATTTCCTACCGCACTCCCCCTGGTTTCTTCTAAAATCTTTTTTTCCCCAAATTCAACTGACATATAAAATATAAATGGTATTAAACAGCTTTCAAATAATATTATCAGAAGATCCTAGTTTAATGTTATTAAATTACATAATACTGCACACAATTCAGCAGACTAAGCCCTGTGTTGCTACAGTTAGATTCTCCATTGTGAAATAGCGAGGCAACCACTCTGCTGCAGGGCTGCAATGACAGAGATGTCAATTCACAATTTAATTTTAACAGCCTTTCAGAACAGCAGTTGCTTAAGCTGTAAGCCTTTGGTGATGGGCAACTTGCCCACCCAACTGGAAACTTCCAATGTTGAAATGTTTCAAACGCACTCTTGATGCATTTTCTGTGCTGATGATCCATTGTGTTTCTCAATGCTCATCACTTTACAGTGGCAGTGGGGAGGGAAGTGTTACAGTTTTGATCCATATCCCCCACACATGTCCATCACACAATGATGGATACTCCGGTCTGGTCACCTCTATCTCCCTCAGTGACAATATGGTGTGTTACCGTGAGGATGAGTCAGGCATCATTTAGGGTACATTCCTAATGTGATTCCCTCCTCTGGGACTACAAGAAAAGCTTTGTCTATCTGTCAGCTGAGTGACTGGTCAACGCTAAACATGGTCAGTCTTCCATATGCTGTAAATCTTTATTCCATCACTGAGTTTAACCTGAGGTCTGAAGCTTGATTTAGGGGAGAGGCAGAAGATGAGCATGGACTCACCCTTTTGTTTCTGTGGCCTGCAGGAGAAGGTGGGACTGGAAACACATTAGCCCAGTTCACAGGCTCCAATCTCCCTAAACATAGGGTTGTCTACTATTGCTATGGCACAGCAGTGGTGGGAAACATCCCTGGGCACAGGAACTTGATTACCTACAGCATGTTATTACCGCAGCACCTGGAATGGCCTTGGTCTGTGCCAGCAGCGCTCCCCCAAACCACTCTTGTGCATAGTTCAAGAGTTAGGAGGTAACAGGGGTCACTCCTAATAATAAGTCAGCATAGAGCCACCATGCTTTGGAGGGTGAGACAGCCACTGCACAGAAGTAAGCCTCAAGGCCAAGAATAGTATAAGGCATGTTTAATTTATTAGTATAGAAGCAGTCTTTCAGTAGAATTTACTTGGCCACATAAACATGTCCACATTTTGACACCCATATCTGACTTTTCATCCTCAAATCCCTAAATATATATTTGAGAAAAATATATGTATACATGGCATGGACCATTCCACCTAAAAGTAAACATCTAGAAGAAAAAAAAAAAGCAAAATCAGGAACTACATACAGCTAATGCTGGGTGAGATGAGGCACCTCAAGTCTGAATGACTGCAAGGCTAAGAGCCAGCAACATGGACATGAAGTGGAAGGGACTAGGATATTTTCTCCTACTCCTATGCCCATTTTTCACATTCCAGTGTAGAAATAGCCTGTAGGTCCTCAGGTCCAGGGGAGAAATGTGTTGGTCCACGAGCTTCACTTCAGTAACTTCTACAGTGCTACCAAAGACCCTGCCACACCACGAGCAGAGAAAAGCCCACCATAATTGTGGGCTTACCATTTCCTAACTGGAGCCAGGTCCTGCTGAATTCAATAAGAAGGGTTCCAGAGCTCATGGAAATTAAACGTGCCCTCCTCTGTGTCTCGTGTGGCAACATGTTGACATCTCCACTATGGAAAGGTTTTGTGAAGTTTAAATTTCACCTAATGTAAAAAGGATCCACTGTGTCAGGGAAGGCTAGCATCACACCTCAGCAGAATGCCTGTGCAGTCCAACATGCTGATGAAGTTCCCTCTAATTCAGTTGCCACAGAATCACAGAACCATCGAATATCCTGAGCTGAAAGGGGCCCACCAGAATCATCAAAGTCAACTCCTGGCCCTGCACAGGACAGCCCCAAGAATCAGACCCTATGTCTCAGTGCACTGTCCAAATGTGTCTTGAGCTCTGTCAGGCTTGGTGCTGTGACCCAGCATTTCCCTGGGGAGCCTGTTCCAGTGCCCAGCCATCCTCTGGGTGAAGAACCTTTTTCTAATATCTAACTTAAATCTTCCCGGACATAGTTTCATAGCAATCCCTCAGGCTGGGGGAATTTTGCTCTCACAGGCACAGTAGGGAAATTGTACCAGTCCTTGTTAAATTTCTCTCTAAGTTTTTTGCAGAAGTCAAAAAGAAAAACTGCACGGATGCTAACAAAAACAGATTTAAAACACCACTGTGTAAAAGCAAAGTGTCTGACCTCCCTCAAAAGCATTTCCGTGCATGTGTGTGTAAGCACAGGTGTGTGCAGATGCGTGTGTGTCTCTGGTCTCAGCATAAATCTGCAAGGTGCTGCCTCCACTCGAGCACTTGCCCGGGCAAACAGGCATGGCTATCTGTCTCGAGAATGCCTGACATCATCAGTCTCGGTGTCACTGCAGCAGCTAAGTAAGGCCACAGAGGGAGATTTCTCAGAGGGTCGTCTAGACATAAGCTGTGCAGTTCTGGGAGATGCATGTGGCTGGAAAACAGAGCAGTGAGACAATTACAGCTGGAAGTCTGCCGCTCGGCAACTAAATCACAACAGAGCTGGAAGGGAGAAAATTGTTTCAGTGGATCAATGTGAAGAGGAACGCTGTGAACATCCTCTTGGTTAGTTATTTTTACCTAGCACTGATTCAGTTACTTCTACCTACTATGAAAGAGAGAAGCATGCATGTTTTCTTAAATTAACTGATTCTAGGTATATTTTCAAATGTGCCCAGCTGGCAGCAGCCAGCACACGCCCAGGGCTGGGAAAGAACCTCCCAGGTCACATCATCACTGCCATTTGCTTCCACACATCAGCAGGGAAAGGGGTTTCCAAACAAACAAATAAACAAATAAACAAACAAACAAAAGTTTGTACAAATACTGGAGCCTCAAATGAGTGAGGAACCTCACCAAATTTGCCTTGGGCCTCATGCGCCGATCCTTTTTGGTTTTTTTTGCCTGCACAGCAACTTGGAGCTGGGCAGGTTTCACACTCCAGAAGGGAGTGTGAAAGCTCACACCTGAGCTGCGCAGTCCAGTAATCAGCTCATGGCTCGGGAACAATGGCCATATGTTACTTCTGAAGCATGTAAACCGCTTGTAAATCACTTCTTCCACTCACGGCACCCTCAACATCATTTGGGATCCCCCGAGGCTTCTTGTTGTGCTTGGGACCTGCCAGACAGGGGTGCTGTTATGAATCTACCTGAAACCACTGTCTTTCACACCCAACAAAATACAGTGATTGAATTATTCATTACAATGTTACTGACTTCTTCCACAATCACAGAACCTGACGTCTAGAGTTTTAATTTTATAAGATGTAAAGAAGGTTGTTCTTTTTCTTTTTTTTTTTTTTCTTTTTTTTTTTCTTACATAAAGAAATTAAATTTCTTCCTAGTTTGAGCCTGGACTGCTCCAAATAAAAACAGATGCAATGACAGGAGGTAGAGTGCTTGAAGCTCGAATTTATCCATGTTTCACACAGCCCTGGCAGCCTCTCATTGTTTATTCCTATAAGATTAAATGAATAATGCAAGCTTCTGAAACTCATTTTCTTGAGTCTTTTTCAAGTTTTTTTCTGAAAACACTTATGCAAGGAACTTATATTAAGGCATCAATATCAAAGAGCAAATCTCATAGCACCTCACGCCTCTCCAGCCATTCCTTTACCCTGTGGAGCCTTCACCT
This sequence comes from Origma solitaria, assembly GCA_013397895.1. Classification (NCBI taxonomy): domain Eukaryota; kingdom Metazoa; phylum Chordata; class Aves; order Passeriformes; family Acanthizidae; genus Origma; species Origma solitaria. The sequence goes on along the minus strand of VZRL01004528.1, from coordinate 1,276,374 downwards.
GAACTCACTGCCTCTCAAATAAAGTAAGAACAGAATTTGATGCTAGTGCCTAAAACTTAATAATAATTATTCCAAACTTGTGTAACCACTCAAGTATTGCCTCATCTACTCAGCATCTTTTAACTTCTCTTCACAGGAATAACACATTCTTATTGATATAAAGAAGGACAGATTCAAGTATATAAGCTGCACACCTTAACACAATTATATGCACATCTATAGGCCAAACACTTGTGGAAGTGTTTCAGACACATAAATTCTGTCAAAAAAAAGAAAATTAAGTATCCAGGTCATGTTTGGTATGCCCACGATGCCTGACTAGGAAGGGATGTATCAATTTCTGCTGTGGGACTGCTCTGGACGAGCACATTGACAGATGCTCCAACAAAGCTTCATTTGTGTGGCGTAAGATGTGGAGAGCAGAGGTGCATGGACACGGTAACAGTGCAAAGGCTGTTGCAGACAGGATGGGGCAATCCGTCTTTCATGTCCACTTGAAGAATCAGGGAGAGCATAGGAGCAGGATAGACACGTGTTGGGATAGTTGCTGCTGGAAGTCTTTGAATGTATTTTACACAGCTTTCTTCAAGAGTAACTGTGCTGGCCTTGGGGATGAAGAAGGGATGGGAAAACCTCTTGAGATGAGCTCTTGTGACCCTACATCCCCTACTAGGACCAAGGAAAAGAGCCCCTCTCTTCAGGTGCAGCACAGGTGTAGCAGGGCTACACTGGCTTTGGACCCTGGGCTACTTCCATCCAGCTGCTGAGGATGGCAACCCAAACCGAGGGCTGGATGTTCCGAACAATTTTTACCTTTGAAAATCTCCCACAGTATCTGAAGGCACCCCACAAGATTGCCACAACCAAAGTCTATGTAAAAATATTAAACTGGACCGTTTTATCACTGTGATCTCTCTCTGACTGCACTTCCTTCCTCGGTATTAATTTTTAAAGGAAACCAGTGACTGTGATGTTTATAAGGAGGCAACCGCGCAGTGCTCCCTGTCTGGGCCACACCGAAGTTTCTAAGATGGAATCCCACAGGGACACATCCTCTTCTCTGCCTCACACCCTGCTCCCTGCAGGCAAGAAGAAGAACCATTCACCCAGTCCCTGCCTTACCCCTTCCTGTGGCTGCCTCACACCGACTCAGACCGGCATCTCTGAGGAAGAGCCCCTCTCTCAGCTATTTTCATCCAGCACAGCTGAAGGCTAAGGAGCACTCGTGCCATTCAGGAGCTCTGAGGATGTACTTGTGGGAGAAGACAGCAGGCAGAGGGGTGATGGGGAAGTGCATCAACCTGCCCTGCTATCCCCATACTACAGCCAGTCAGTCCTGCATTCCTCACATACCCACCATTCCCAGAGAAACTGTAGCAAAGCCCACTGGTGTTTCTAAAAATGGAACAGTTAGAAATACGCAAAAAATAGAATTCCTGCTTTTAAAATAAAAGCTGACTCGTCTCTAATACAAAGCATGCAGCCAAGTGCCTCCAGAACAAACAATTCACAAAGGAAGAAGGGGACTTGAAAAGAAATGTGGCATCAGTGCTGGTCTAAAGTTTATACCCACACTAATCAGATCCTGTAATCCTTGTTATCAATCACTGGCATTCTTGGAGTCATTCCCAAATACCCATTTTAGGAAAAGGATTTGCCTAGATTTAGATGTTAAGAAAGTTGTGAATAAGGATACATTTAAAGAACAATTACTTCACCAAGGATATGGCACTCTAGTCTGATGGGAATCTATTCTGGAAGTTTAGTGTCTTAAGCTGGTAGAAGAGAATATGTTTTGGAGATCTGGTTGTGCCTTTACAGTACCCACAGGGAGAAAGGATAAAGCAAATGTTCTCCTTGTATTGCACAGTAGCACATCCCACCTCAGGGAGGTCTGCCTGAAGGGTTACTCAGTTCTGGTGTTACGACAGTTCCGGTGTTGCAGACAATTTAGCCTCTCACAGCTTGGAAAGTGAAATACAGATCAATCGATCATATGGATCATCAATAAAATAGTCAAAAGGAAGAACTTCCAGAAGTGCTCCCCTCTGACAGGTAGCAGGCCTGGAGAGGGAGCAGCAGTACTGCTGGCCACCTCCCCTTCTCTCCAGGTGAGACAGCCTGGCAAACTGCTTGTGGGGGTGTAAGTTTCACACACAAAACACTCCTTATACACCATGTTAGCAGTTTTCCATGGAATCGCATTAGCATTTCATTGTGTTCAAACCATGTCACATTCAAATCTGTTTTTCCTAAAAGGCTTTCATTGTGCATCACTGTGGGAAATTGCTAATGCAATAAGATTGATATATAGGTTCTCCTGCATGAACATCCGCAGTAATCTGTGCTAATTGAGCCTTCGGTGGCTTGTGAAACCCTGCAGGGGGAAGGAAGGGTGGAGCATCCACAGGGCCTACATCTTGGAGAACTGCAGCAAACAGCCATGTGGCAGACAGGTAAGCACTAGTATTAGTGTGCTTTATCTAAAGATCTGATTCAGTGGCAGAGATTGCCTTGGTCAAGGAACCAAGACATTTCTTATGAAAAGTATCTGGATATGCTTGGACTGTCCGTGGAAGTTATTTCACAACAACAGGCTAAGAACAAAAGGAGCCAGAACTTGTCTATCTAATTCCCTCCTGTGGGGGAAAGAAGGAGATGGCTGGCCATTCCCAGTGACTTCAGCTGAAGATGTGTGTACTCAGATTCTCTGTAAACCAGAACACTTGCTTATGAGACTAAACAGGATTCACATGCCTGCCTACATTTGAGCCTGGGAGTACAGAACAGGGGCTGGATTCTCTTTAACATGTAAGATGGCATGCCATGTTAAGTACCAGCTTCAGAAAACGCTGAGCAGAAGGCACAAATCAGGCCCTGAGTCTTTAAAAGAAATATTTCACTCTTCTGCAAATCCATCTCAAGATTCCAAGGAATATCTCCTCTCTCCAGGGCCATTTCTGCCCTTCCTCTCCCTTCCTAACATCAGCTCTTGCCCAAGGAGGCCACTACCAAGAAGCTTGAGTGGTCCTGTAGGACCATGCAGCAGGACAGGCACAGGAGGCTCAGGCTGCAGCCTCCCACAGGAATGGATTTTGGTGTCTCTACTCCAGATGTCTCTGTGAAGGCCTCATGCCCTGCGTGAAGTAATTCAAGATCTGTTGATGAGAGGGAGATAAATCAGCTGCCTCATACATGCTGCAGGGTAAGAAACTGCGCATTGGCAGCTGGGCCAGAGTACTTTGACAGAGACCAGCAGGTTTGGATAGGCAAGACCAGCAAGCAACCATCAGAGAGTCTTGAAAAGCCACACGAACTGCTTGTGCCTCCGGTCTGTTCTGTGCCTACTGGATAGTGTGTGGGATCACCTCCTGCCACAGGCCTCAGGGTAAATGGCTTTCCCTCAGGTGCCTTAATTTCTGCATCTGTCTCATAGGTACCCTGACAGTGATGGATTTGTAAAGCATGATCAACTCTTCTGATGAGGAGCACTGCAAAGGAATGCTTAAAAAAGAAAGGACTTCTTTTTGTTAAGGAAAGGAACAGCAAGAAAACACACACATGAAAAGACTGAGTATTGTTGAAATGTATTGACCTCAGCCTCAGGGTTACCCACGTTATAAAGGATTCTTCATTAGGCGGAGCTCTGCTGCCTGCAGACAAGGCTTCTGGAAAGGGCAGCTCCATGGCCAGCTCCTGCCTGCTGCTCGGCACAGCACGGCTGCGTGACCCAGCACACCACCAGCCCGAGCAAACACACAGCCACCCTTATCAAGAAATGGCCAATCTGCCTGCCATTGTAGCCAGGTAATGAGGGTGAAAGGAAGCTTGAAGCAGAACAAACTCTAATGACCCACGGGTCTGTTAATTTTCTTTCCTCCTCATTTCTCTCTTTTAATGGACGGTGAGTTTGAGGCCAGCAGTTCTGGGGAACTCGGGATGTGGGGAACATTTTCAAAGCCTATACAAAGGCCAGGCATACAGAGAGACTCCAGAATGGGAGATGTTTCAGAAATAAAAGCAAAAGACGCAGGATTTTGGCAGGGGTCATGCTGACTGGGAGCAGAACGTAGATGGGAGAGAAGAGCTTGTTGGGAAATGGGAGGTTGCAGTATCAAGCTGGAAGGTTGCCACAGTGTGGACTAATGCTTTGGCAGCTGCAAACAAAGGGAAGGAGGAATGTAAGAAGTAACAAGAAGAAAAAGTGTCAAGAGATATCTGGAAGTATCAAGATCTGTGAGGAAACTGAAGAGGCAAGGATGATGCTAAGTTTGGCAGAGGGATGATGGTGATGCTACTGACAAGGAAAAGAGAGTGGGAAGGAAACAAGTTCTGCATTGAAGGATGTAGGAAAGATAAGGCTTTGCTTCTCCCAACCAGAAACACACCTCAATCTTAAAGCTGTCTCAGAAAAACAGAGATCAATTTTCCCATTTTCTTCTTCTGTTTTTTCTTGGGTTTTTATGTAGGGGTGGCTGCATAAACGGGGACGTCTCCTTCACTCCATGTCCACCTCCACCATGTCCTTGCCATGCCCTTGCCCAGAGAAGCTGAACCCCAAAGTGAGCTGCTCAACCTTACATCGGTCTAAGCTGCAGAAACCTGCACGTGGTCCTGTAGAACAATCTATCTAAAAATCATAGGTATCTGCACAAAATTTGGGCAAATAATGTTTCACCTGCTTTAATTAAAACACAAACGTGTTAGTCAGGGTCTCTGTCTGGGCTCTGATCCTACAGTCTATTAGATCCACTCATCTGCAAAAACACAGCCAGATTTTTAGCTGCTATAATACATACACAGGGCCCAAGACTCTTTAAGCCACCTCTCCACGTGTAAAATTCCCACAGTATTAACTATTCAAGCACTTTAGGCAAAATATAAGATGAGAAATAATTTGGGGTATTTTTTAAAAATTAAATTTATTGTACTGTATTCAAAGTCTAATGCTTCCTTATAGCTGTTCTCAAAGACTGTAATAGGACTGCAATGATTATCTCAAATTGCCATTGTTATTACTATCGTTTGCTGTTCATGTACAGCAACATTAATGATTCTTTATACCTGCGTGTATCAGGAAACCAGATAGTTTAACAGAACAACCCTTCCTATATGTATTTTTGTTGTGTTGTTTTCAGTTAAAATATTTATGATGCGTTGTTTGCTTTTTTTTTTTTCTTTCTCAGCCCAGTATTTATTATCTGTAAAGGACATACATTGCACAGCAAATGGAATCTCTGTACACTATCCCTGCATTTTTTGCAGCAGACAAATTACCTAGAGCATATATATATAAATATATATATATATATATATTTCTGTCTTCTGTCTCCCCTTATTCTTTTGAGTTTCTTTGAAACAGGGTGCCCAGTTCTGCTGATGCTGGAATTGCTGTTAGTCAGTATCAGCACTGGTGATAAATTCTAGCTAGTGTTTTGGTTAGAGGTCACTTGTAATTAGTAGTCATTGTCCTTTGAATTTAACAATGGAAAAATAAAACTTTATAGCGACAGATTAGCCTGGCCATCAAAATCACAGCACTTTAGCATTCAGGAGAGAGGATTGCATGACACACTATCTCCCTGGCTGATAACAGCAGATAGCTAAGGATTCAAATGCGAGATGCAGAAAGTCTGTAAAAGAATAAAAGGAGAGAAAGGAGGATTAACTGCCCAAATACATTGATACATTATCATGACACTTCTACACTCCTCTTTTAGTGACCTGGGCCTCATCTTGTACCCATTGAAGGCAAAATGGGGCACTACTGCCAGTTTGTGTGAGAGTAGCTTTCAAACTCGAGGTGCTACCTAGCTCCTCCATGCACGTCCCCACCTTCTGCAGATACTTGGCACATGTGTGCATGACTCTTAGTGAAAAACTTAAACTCAGCTTCACAAAATTGTGCAGTTGACAGCTTTGTGCATACTCGTTTCAGTTGCTGCAGGTAAATAAAAGCTATCTCCAGCTTGTATCAGTTTACAAATACTGACACAGATTCGATGCACACATCGGGAAATCTCCCAATTTGCATATATCATATGAATATGATAAGGATCCGTGATAAAATACACTTGACCCTTATTCCAGTCATTTTTGCAGAATTACTGTTTATCAGCTTATGTGCGAGTTAACAAAGTGAAGAAGAAAATGTTTCTAATTCCTTCACAAACGACAGATGGGAATGGGAAATACTGCCAAACCTAGTAAATACAAGACGTCCTTCTTGATACAACTGACTTTAAATGTATTTTTGGGCATGTTTATTTTAGCTACTAAGTCAAATTAACTCAATATTTAAAAAACCAACAAACAAACCACAAACATCCCCAGCCTCTGCTTTAAAATCCAACAGGAAGCAAAGATGAACTAGCCAGACACTGGCACTTATCAAATCTGAAATAAGGGAGTTGTCTGGCTGGATTGAAACAGATGAGGTTTGTTTGAGTGATGACATTTGTCCTACCACTGCCGAGAGGAAGAATTTTGCAGCACTTTCTTCATCTTATACTCCTGAAGATGGGAAGATTAGTCCTACCACACAAATACTTTCACATACAGAAAGGCACATTTCCACACATCGGCGATACTGAAGAGCACTGAAACTTGCATTATCTGCAGTGTCCTTCCCAAACCACTGCAAACTTGAATACATTCCCAAGCTGTGCACATCATTTCCCACTTCTGCCAAGGGAGAGCTTCTTCACTGAATAGTTGACCATTCTGGGCTGAAATATTTTTTTCACTAATTTATAAAATGCAAGTAATTAACAGTGCGCATGCATGTCTGTGCATGCGCACACATCCATGTGTGTGTCATTTATTTTTATTCCCACTAATGCCTCTTTTAAAGCAGACCTGGCTAGCATCAAATAAATTTACTCATAAAATCAAAGTAGGAAAACACAAAGTTGCCACACAATATCCGAATTGTTACCAATGAGCCGAACTCTGAATTGCCCCCACTTAGAGCTGCCTGGGCACAGAGATAAAATTACAGTGATTTATAATTTGCCATATCGAGGGCTATTGTTTTTGGAAATGCTGGTTGCTTGCTAACATGTAACGTTCTAACTTCGGAGCCAAAAGACAAAAAGCCAATCAGAGTCACCATTCGTAGCTGGAATAAAAACACCGAATCCCAGCAATTCTGCTCCGTTTTGCCCGGGAGCGTGTCCAGGAGCGGGATTTCTTGAACAGAAAATAACCTCTGAAAGGAAAAGTATTTCCAAACGTGTCATGTGTGGTTCTGTTGTTTCTTTTCTTTTCTTTTTTTTTTTCCCCCCTCCCCTCTCCTACTTAAACGAGAAGCAAAGAAATCCTGACAGCGGGAAGACTTGTCAGCGTTTAGCCATCCATAAAAATGTTTTTTCCCCGCGCTCCTCCTTTCGCTCGCCGTCCTGGCGTCGGTCTGTCTCATCTCGCTGCTCCGCGGCCCCAGCCCCCGCCCGCACAGCGCCCCAGCC
>VZRL01004528.1:1227708-1268421 GCA_013397895.1 Origma solitaria | reverse complement strand
CACACTCACTCACACTCACACACGCTCACGCATACGCTCAGACACTCGCACACACTGTCGCGCTCACAAACACACGCCCATGGCGAGTTACACACACACAGACACTCTCGCACACTCACACACGCACACCCCCGTGCACCTCCCAGCACTCGCAGCCCCCGCACGCCGCCCCTGGCCCGGCTCACCCCTCCGCAGACGCCGAGTTCTGCCCCTCCGGCACACGGGCTCCCTGTGGCAGAGCTCACCCCCAGGCACAGGCACACACGAACCAGCCCGCGGAACCCGCCCTTCGCACACCCCCGCTCCCGCTCCCGCTCGCCCCCAGCCCCGCGCCCCGCGGGAGCGCAGCCGCCTCGGGAGTGGCCATTCCACCTCTGGGATGCCCCGATCCCTGCCCTGTCCGGGGCCGTGCGGAGCCGGCGAGGCGTTTGTGTGTGACCGCCGGGCCGCCCCGGGACAGGTCCCCAGCCCGGTGCCCCCGCAGCCGGCCCTTCCCCGGGATCTTCTCGCCAGCCTCCGAGCCCCTGAGAATGGACACGGTGGCCGACCGGGGCGTGGGACATCTTTAACCCCGTCCTGCGCCGCTACGGGCGCTGCTGACCCGGCTTTTGGGCAGAGGGGGCAAACCCCGGCTGCAGACAAAGGCTGGGACAATGTCGTCCCTCTGGGACGGCTGGACAGCACAGCTGCTACGGCTTTTGGGGATCAGACTGTGCCTTCCCACGCCAGGCTGTGCGGCGGTCCCATCATTTCTTGGACTGGTCAGAGAACAGGAAACTGCAGCTGGCACTGACGAGCAGATGCATTTCCTGCTCTAGAGATTACCTATTAAACCCTCATATTCCCTAGAAGTAAGCTCCCTAGAAGAAATCTCTGGGTATGTAGCCTGTTACATTAGCTGTATTAAGAGAGGGCTGAAAGAAGAGAAGTCAAGTGGCTTCAAGGACACTAGACATAAAAACTACTCATGAAATTGGGGCTCCAGGCAGTGCTAGGAGCAGGCACCGTCTGAACCTGACCCTGGCTGCATTGAGGGGTTCCAGTTAAATTGCACTGTGCCTTTTGAGGTCAATCAATAAATATGATTAAAGATACCATCCTGCTGACATTTTCACCAAAATTTTTTACATTGTAAAACATGACAGCAAAGCTAATGTTGTTTGAGTAGACATCAAAAAGCCACAATGCAATTACAGCTCCGCAGCGCAGTTTTATGGAAGCATGCCTGCGTGAAGGCTGTGGTGCAATAGGGAGATACAATGTAATGCCCCAAAATATCTCTGTTTCCCGCTTTGGCCTAAATCATCTTAAAATACCAGTGGCTTCCCCACCACTGTCTGGCTTCTCTTACAGGAGACTTCTCGATAGATGAGTGGCAGAAGAGATGCTGTTATTTATAAATCACTGTAAACATTAATAAACTGCCAATCACACGTTCTAACTCGGCATGCTTTCAGATTTTATGACCATAATGTTGTTTATTTTTAACTGGAGACAGCACACTGCAAATGTATACATGGACAGGTGGGGAGGGTGGGTCAGCAGAGGTGTGGTGTGTAACTTACAGAAGCACAATCAAATTCTGCTGGGTCTCACTGCATCTTTTTCAGGTGTTGAAACCTCTGTTTCCTCATGCCTCTGCTCACAGTTTCTCCTACCAAAAAAGGGATGGCAGGACAAGGTGGGTCTTTACTCTTGCCACTCTAGTGCACAACCTGCTGTATTATCTCCAGTCCATCTTCACTGGCAGGATACATTAAAATGCCAGTACAGGAGTGATCCCAACCAGCAGGGGATAGCAGCAGAGCTGCTGCCTAGATTGATCAGTCAGTTCCTAAAACTTTCCTTTGATTGAAGCTTCCAGTTAAATAGGCATAAACTATTTTGAAATTACTTAATTGCATTCCTATTTGTGCCATATTGAAAAAAGAAGCCTAGCTAACAGAGGTCACATGGGTACATATATATTGCTAGAGTTTGATACACTATAGATTATATAGCAGGCAACAATTTGTTTGCCTGCAATTGCATTTCAGATCATGTGACATGCATACGTGTTTTATTACAAGAGCTGAATATATGCTGGTGTTACCTGCGTTCTGCTAAACCTTTGGAACGATGGATCTTCTCAGGAGCAGTGCTCATACATCCCACCTGTCCTTTCCACTCTCTCCACACACACTTTCAGAGCCCAAATCCCTGAGCCCAAATCTTCTTCTGCATGGCTTTCAAAGCCTGTGTCCTCTTTGTAAGGCTCTGCTCCTCTTGCCAGGGTGACTCACCACCTGTCACTCCTCTGCACCGCCTGGGCTCTGCTAATTCCATTTCTCATTTGCCATTATCTCTCTCGAGTGCCTCATTTCCCATCCTGCCCTTTGTAAAATCCCTCCCTTAGCCTGCACACGATGTAACTTTCCCTCTCAAATCCTCTCCTGTAAAACGTGGACCAACCTTCTTTACTCATAAACCAAAACCCGATTTGAGTATTCTCCTTATTTTGGTCTGTATTTTGTCTTTTTGTACTGGATAACTCTGTAAAGAAAATCACCAGTATAAGATTATACAGAAAATAGTAAAGACTGGATGTAGCTGTAAAAGGGATAGACAGGTACTAATGTCTTTTAGCATTGCACTGATACTGTGTAAAACATAGAATAACATGTATTTTCCACTTGGAGGGAACTGCAAGCTCTTCAGAACTGTAAATATATTGACTCTGTATGTACTGCTCCAGGGCTGCAGTGAGGTAGTGGCACTGTCCAGGACTGAACAAGGAACAGCTGTTACCACAGCAGTGTCGTGTGCCGTGCGATGGAGATGCCTCGAACAGCTCCAAGTGTGCTGCTGCGGGCACTAGAACACTCCTAGCCGCAGTATCTTGGATTTACCGTGTGAGTTACATTTTCCTCAAGGGCTTTCTCCGGGCAAAGACAAAGCAGGCACTTGCCTCTGGCAGCAGATTTTTGGCAACAGCAACATAGTTGTGGTTCTGTTGCCCGCTTTGCCTGTGCCAGAGCCCTGGAAAGTGAGGGCTGTTCCTGTACTGCAGGGTGGAGTCAGACATGCGGGGCGGCTCTGCCAAGGAGCAGCTGACTATTCAAGCAGCAGCAGTCACCGTCTCGCTCTCTCCGTGGGTGCCTGAACAACGAGCCCAAATGCTGCCAGGATGCCTTGCTCCACACCTTTTATTCCCCTTCCCGGGATAGGGCTGGACCAGCCCCAACTCCTGACCCTCGGGTTTGGCTGTTTGATATTTCTTGCACTGTCTAGAAGCTTGGAGCTTACCCTGTTTCTTATTCACAGGCAGTTTGGATACATCTTAGGATATCTCGGTATCCTAACTAAGGTCCCAACAGTTTGTATCAGGTTTAAAAATAAACACTTGAACCATCAGGGAGTCTTCCTTCACACATCTTTTCCAGCACAAGCAGGATGAAACATTCGCTTTTACAAACATGTTTCATGCTATTCATAGCATGCAGGAGCATGTTTATGGTTTAAGATGCTGATTTTCAGCAGAAAAACAGGTGGAAAAAGCAGCTGCAATCTTGTGCAATGCATTGGTGAACACGGCATTGCAGAGACGGGGCTGGGCAGCTGGGTTCTCTGTTCGGTCACAGAAAAGGATTACAATTGCTCATCTTGCTGCTCTTTCCTTTAGACTCTGCAAGAGAAGCTATAAATCCAGAGAGGCAGAATGAGGAGGTAGGCAGGCAGCTTTGGAGATGCATGTCGAAAGGGAGAGAAGGAAAAAAGGGAATCAAGCAGTAGAGTGGATGGAGTAACAAGGACCACCCGAGAAGACTGGAAAACAATAGCTCAGAAATACTGGGAGACACAGAGGTGAGCAGGATGAGTGGCTTCATGCACTGCCACCAGGACATGGATTCTGTCCCTTTTGGGTCAGGTGACTAGTAAGATATAAAATTTGTCATTTAGCTTCATGACATTTTTCATCCAGAGTTGAAAGAGGTGTCAAGAACTGAATGAGCATACAGTGATATGGACAAGTGAATTTACTCTTGGTACCTTTGAATTACCAGACGAAAAAGACTGGAAAATATTTGGACTGGCCAGGTTACTACAGTTTTCAGAATTGGAAAGGACAATTTTCTACCCAGCACCGTAACAAGATTTTTGTTAGTGTGTGTATGTAAGTACTGGCTAAAGCAGCTGCACAAGAATGAAATCATATTATTTGCTGCTAAAGATTTTGGGGGCAATTTCTGCTCTGAGGTAAAAGCCCATACATTTTAAGGAATTCCAACGAACTTTGTCATCATCTTATAATATCAAAGCTCCACAGGATCCCTTGATTTTTTCCTTCTCTTTGATCCACACACTATAGCTTGGCTTTAATTCTCCTAAGATTTTAACAAATTGAGATGCAGCTACCTGTCTTATTATTTGTGCTGAGTCTGTTCTCTGCTGCAGAGAATAAGACTTGAGATGCTCAGAACAATATGATTGTTGAGACTTTTTTTTTTATTCCAAGAGATGTGGATTGACCCCAGAGTAGCTGAGATTAGTTGGAAGAACAAGATCTTCCAGCTGACAGAGTCTGTTACTTTCTCCTCAAAACTATGAGACCATGTGGAAGAAGAGGACAGAGACAACCTATGTTTGCACTTCTTGCTCCTTTAGCGTAGCAACGTTGATGACTTAGCAAACCTTAGAAGGCAAACTCTGGAAGGATTCTGTTTCCACCCTTTTTAGCCAGCACTGGCTGAAATGTGTGATAAATCACTTCCCTGATATTTGCTAGACCTGGATGAAATATTTATGTGCCTCTGGCTCAGCTGGCATTGGTTCAAGAATCACTGTAATCCCCTGCCTTCACTTCACCTTCTGAACTTCACACCTAATGTTGGGAAGAGTCAGATGAACTCTCAGCCATTTTATCTAAGCGCATTCTTTATCTTACTAACCTGAACAGCTGAGGATTTACTTGGATGAAAAGAAGGACTATGGAAAAGAAACAATATGCGAAGATTCACTGGCAGTAAGAATGAACCACTGTCCTTTGACTTCACATATATACAGAAGTCCCAGGATTTCCCTGCACTTTGGCATCAGAACCAACAGCTATGGCTGAGCTAGAACCAATCTTCTGGAAAAAGAGATTTTGAAATCTTTAGTGATGGAAAATCCATTACAAGCCTTACTAAGTTGTTCCATGGTCAGAATTATCCTTGGCTGTAAAGAAAAATATCTTTCTCTGCTCTGAATTTTTCTAGCTTCAGCTACTAGCAGTTTGATCTTGAGTCTTTACACGTGGGACTAAAAGTCCATTATTTCTGCATGTCTGTTCCTTTACAGCCCATGCTTATTCTACCTTTTCGTTCATACACTCAGCAATGGCCCTTAAATATCAGGTAATTAAATTCATCTTAAGGGTTGCTGGGCTCTCCTTTGAGCTCTTTCCAAATTCTCAACATCTCTTTGAATGGTGGACACCAAGAATCCAGGCTTCTCCAGCTCTACTAGACATCAGGGGACATATACAGAGAACAGTTAACCTTGTATGTTTCTATTTCAACCTGCAGAGATCACTCCAGTATTTAAAAATTTTGGCTCTTGCTGACATGAAGCTCAACGTTTATTTATATTCCAGGTTAGACTCCCCATCCTCTCATACCTCGACATGCAAACATTCTTCACTCCAGCATGTCACCTTACAGATGTGAAGAGAGCGTGCAGAAACATGCGCTGTTTTCTTGAGCCAGGCTTACAAGCAAGTCCTGGAAAAACTTCCCCATTGATGAGGAAGAAACACTACCTCTGAAGAACGGATTAGGCAAAAATCTGTCAGAACAGCTGGATTTTTCGTGGAAATGCGGAGGGATGGAGAGACTTTGAGGTCCTCACCTGCCCTACTGACAATCTAATTACGTATTCTCTTCAATTTTTTTTTCCTCTTCCTTTTTCAGCAATGCCATAATTTGTCTCATTGGCCAAGTTCTCAGTAACAACTTCATAGATTATTCTGTGTCATTATTAAAAACGTAGTTAAATACTGTTAGGTCAAGATATTGTCTCTTTGAAACCTCATTAAAAATCCATCAAGCTGATAAAATTTTCCCCATTTACGTGACATTTTCAGACCTAGGAATTAGTCAGTTTTTAATCAATTTAAAATAATACAAATTCAATAGAGCTTACATTAATTTCTTAATTAAAATGTCAGGTAGCGTGAATCTGAATACTTCTGAAAAGTCTGTAATATCAAACTCATTTCCTTTACCAGCTAATCTTTTAACTCAATTTTAATTTCACCAGATATATTTATTGAGTGGTGCTCATAGCATTGTCCTCCCTTAATCCTTTAGTGACCATGACCTATGTTAACTGTTCCATTGTTTTACCTGGAATTGTTTTTAGCTCTGAAAGACCTCTAATCACACCACCTATTCCTATTCTATCAATATCTCAAAATGCTGACATAATATTAACTGTCTTCTGCTTTAATGTTCCTAACCTTTCAAAGTCTGTTGAAGTAGCATGGGTTAGTCACAGAGCTCCTTAGCACTCACATTTAAATCCTTGAGAACAAGGTGTTAGATGCTAAATTTTTAAGACCAGGGAAGCCAGTAAGCAGAACTTTTCACAAGAAACTATTGACCTGATGATTTCAAAATGTCTTAAGTTAGGATTTGCTTTTTAATATCATCTTCAGTTATTGTTAAAATAGAAAATATGCTCTTACCTTGCTGTATAAGTAATTTATAATTTAACTTTTTTCCAGATAGTTTTTGAAATCTTTAATTTATTATTCCCAGTTCTATCATTTGTGCCTAGTACTGAATAAACAATTACTTGAATTACTTGAACTTCTGGAATGCATAACTTCTTTCTTACTGTTACTTTTGCTATCAATGGATTTATCCTCCTTTTTTTTTCAATTATGATTTTCTTTTTTCTAAAACCTCTATTTCTTTTTTGTCTCCTGTGTTTTATAAAATATATATGCATTCATACTCATTCTGAGTCTGTCTGTTCTCTGTTAACCAGAATAGTCTCCATTCTCAGTTGGATTGTGGTTTTGAAAACATCTCCTAGAATGTTTTAAGCAGTTCCTTATTATTATTCCTTTTTAATTTATTTTCTCTTCAGCTGATTTAGCTTCAAACTGCTTTCAGCTTTGAGGGACTGGATTTATTTATTTTTTTTCTTTTTTTTTTTTTTTTTTTTTTTTTGGTTGGGGTTTTTTTTGGTGGAAGTTGTTTTTTTAAAAATTTTATTTCCAAGAACATGTATAGCTGTCTGCTTATTTCCATTTGTGATGTGTCATCCAAAGATAGTTCAGACAGCTATCTTTGGATGACACATCACAAATGGAAATAAGTCATGATACCTTGCACTTAAGCAATCTCTGTAATTTAGTGATAGGCTTCTCTATCAGTCAAGACTTAGTCAAACACATATTCATTACATGTTGGATGCTAAATTTTTGAGGCCAGGGAAGCCATCCTTAGTGAGCAGAACTTTTCACAAGAAACTATTGACCTGACAGGATATCCTTCCTGACCCTTCCTGGAAGCAGATTTAAAATGAGTCCATAGAGAGGGTTTTTTTTTTTTTTTGCTTGGCCATGTTATCAATGAAGAAGACATATTAAGAAGATTTTGGAAATATTGAGTGTGGTCATCAACATGTTAATTTCAGTTCTGATGTGCCTCCTTCTATGAGAAACTCAGCTGAACAGCTCCATTGCTCACTACAAGTCCCTGAAAGGAGGTGGTAGCAAGGTGGGGGTTGACCTCTTCTCCCAGGCAAACCTAGTGACAGAGCGGTAAAGTATTGGAACAGGCTCCCCAGGAAGTTGTAGAGTCACCATCCCTGGAAGTGTTCAAAACCTGAGAAAACATGGCTCATTTTGATATGGTCTAGAGAGCAGGGAAGCCTCAGAGAAGGCTCAGAATTCAGTTGGAGGTTGGATTTGGTGATCTTGGATGTCTTTTCCAATCTCATTGGAAACTTTATCTGTCATAGTGCAGCAGTTATCCCTACAATACCCTTGTCTGTTGTGTTTACTGAGAAGGCATGGTTATTTGGATTTTCACTTGCTTATATGGGTTCTTCATATTCTTGCTCTAGGAAGGAAAAAGAATGGTCAGAGCAACAACAGGCCAGTAATTCCCCCGTCCCCCCCACTTTTTTTTTAATGGACTTAAAAGCTCATCAACAAATTTCTCAAAACAGGCACTGCAAAGATGTGTTTCACTTTCTGAGAAAGCCCATCTTGGAATGTCATTGAAACTCTTATCACTAAATGGTGTCCTCAGTCTTCCCTCTCCAGATGAAAACATGAACAGATGTTCAAAATTAATGTTAATGGCAAGAATCTCCTTAATAATATTTTATTTTAAAACACTCTCACGGTTTAAAGAAAGACAGAATATGTGCCTGCCATGGGAGGAAAAAAGGACATCTTTATAAACTGGACTGTTTAAAACTCAAAATATAAAAGGAGGAAAAAACTCTCAGTGATATCTGACAGACAAGAACATTGTACTAATAAACACATTTATTTACTTGTTCAGTGTTGGCATTAAAGCAGGATGCAGTGTGTAGAAAGGAAAATGCTATCTGTATTAGAAAACTCAATGTATTTTAATTAAAAGCTTGATTTATATGGATCAGATTCATCTGTATTTTTATTATCTGGCAGAAGTAAAAAGAACCTCACAAACTTATAGTTGCTTCAAGCAATAGGGGTCAAGCAGTGCACCATTTCACCCTGTATTTGCTTTAAAACAAGGTGGGTGCTGACTGAATATTTTGCTTAGGAGTTCCAAGAAGGAGGCCATTGCACCCCAATCCACTCCTTGCAAATATGTTAACAGCGGTTATCTTGGAGACCATGAAGGCATTGCCACACCACAGGAGCAGTAGCAACACTGTTTGGAGGTCTGTGCCTTTCAAAGGGAGGCACATTTGGTAATTTATGCCTTGATTTAAAGTTGCCTGCTGTTCATAGGAACTACCACCACTATTTTCATTAAGTTATAGATCAAGTAGTTATTAAATAAGGATTGCAAGACTAAGCATGTGATAAATTCACTCCCCTGGGAATCACCTGGCACCAAATACCAGGCCTCACATTTAATCAAGTTATCAGAGAAGCTGAGATACATAAAGATCTGTTTTACGCAGTATCTGTTCAGTGACTATTAGACATCTGAAGTACACAAATCCTAAAGAATATTTTTATACCTACAAACATTTTTAACCCAGTCAATGCCTAGAATGGAATACTTTGAGATAGTTCATTACTTACATTTTCCTGTCTTACTGTTAAAAAAAACCCCAAGCAAACCAAAAGAAAAATAGGGAGAGAAGCAGCAATTTCTTATGGAGGAATGTAGATCAACATTTAAAGGTTTGCCACTAAAGCATACCTGCAGGTATATCACTCTATGAACTTCAGACAGAAAAGTATTTATTCCTTAAGTCATAAAGCAGCTACTTATTTTCCATAGTCTTACCACATTTTAATTACAGAGATGATGTACAGTACATGATGCATATACTGTTGCCTTTTCATGATGTGTCTTCATCTTTTTCCATGCTCCAGACCATGTTCCAGAAAAAATTGTCATTCCTTTCACAGAAACATCTGTCCAACTGTAAAATGGACCCTTTTTTTTCTGTTGTTTTGCGGCTTTCATCACAAGACTTAAAGGCACCATATTTTACAATCTAACACATTTAGATTCAATGAAACTCTATGTTACTGCACACTAATGTAATAATAAGAAATGTAATTAAAGTCACTGCTATAATAACATCTTATCGGAATGCACAATGAAGATAAACTTGCTTATTCCAGAGACAGAAGGCTTATTGCATAGGAAGCAGTTTGTTCTGATGGATTCTTTGATCTACAGCTGGTATCTCTGTTAACTGGAGCAGTGGGAAAGAGCTTGGTGTATATTGCCACATTTTCCTTTGGCTGCCAAAGGGAGGATAATTAAAAATAAAGGGGGCTTCATGATCAAAGAAATGGAGAAAGTTATGCTGCCTAGTGAACAGGCTGAGGGAAAATGTTTTTAAAAAGATCTTCATTAGTAAATATTTAGAAGGCACAGATGCTGAATAAACACCTCATTTAGCTACAGACTTCAGCAGAACAATTACTGTATGAAAAAAATCAAAAGATTTAAAAGAAAAATAAAACTAGGTTGGTGGCTAGTATGTAAACTGTGTATAGAAATACCACAACTATGCACAAGGTATCAGGTTTTCTTCATAAAGGGCGAGAAATTACTCTGACTCATCTCTCCATATTTTGTACACAAATGAGACTGGATGGCAACTGAAAGCCTCAGAGAAGGCTCAGAAGTCAGTCCTGGGAACTGGGTGAGATAATTTCAGCAAACTGGCCCTTGGCACTGTGTTTCTCAAACTGGGGTGCCCAACTAGCTCCAGTCTCTTCCAAAGGAGGCACTAGCAAGAACAAGGAAACAGAGAAGAAAAGCAGTGATTTCTTTTTTCTGCTTAAGGCTTGCGAAAGCTGGAGCACAATATTAATTGTTTATTCCAAATACTTAAACACTCAGTGCAAGAGTCCATGCTTGCAGAGTCCAAGTGGAAATGACTCAGCATGCTAAAAAGAAAAAGAGCAGGCTGTCCTGTTGTAATTCACATAATTAAAATATTCTGCCTAAATGCATTACATCTCCCCACACACATGAAAAGCTTGTCTTTCCTCAAACTCTGCATTTACATTTAGGGAAGCTACGGTTCTTAAGCTCTTATGAGACAGAAAATATGATGTAGTCTGGGCATCTTTGCCTTGGTGTGCATAACAAATCACAACACTGGGTAAAATACCAGGTCCCAGACAAAGATGCCTTATTTTTAATGCATGCTGCAGCACCACCACTGCTCTGTTACCCTTTGCTGTGTTAAGGGCTGTGTGCCTAATCCAGTTTGCACATCAGCCTGTATCGACATGTGCCTGCATTAGGGTATTTATGCCCTTTGATGGCCCCCCAGCATCCCAGCTGTGCAGGAAAACTAGGCTGCAGGTCTCAAGGAATCAGCAGGAATTTATATCCTAGCTGGCATATTCTTAAAGGCTTTTGGTTTACGTGCTTTTTGAAGGCTGTGTGGAGAAGTCCTGGGAAACAGAGGTCTGCCTAGAAGAGTGGAACTTGTGATGTGAATGGGCAAGGGCCTGCTGTGCCCCTGTTGGCACTGGGATGGGGCTGCCCTTTCCCTCTGAGGCTTTAAATAACATTGATGAAGACTTTCTTCATCAGCATGTGTGAGGGATTTGCTCTCTTGCCTGGCAGCCTCCAGGTGGTGGAGAATGCAGGTGGAGAGGCAGCAGTTTAAGGAAATAAGGACTCAGGGCTCCCGATACAGAAAGAGCAGCAGCTGTGGGCTTTGAGCCAGCAACAAAAGTGACAGTCATTGCAGAAGTCTCCCAAAAGCCAGGAGAAGCCAGCAGTAATGCTTGTCTGGGCTGCTTGCGCTGGGACTAACTATGCACTGTGCGTGCAGCTTTGTGGGGCTTTGCTGGGGAGGGACATTGGCAGGGAAGATGAGGGGCAGGCACTCAGTGCTGGTTGTACCCTCTGTATCATGGCCTGAGACAAGTGATGTGAGCAAGGTGAATGATCAAGAGCTTTAGATGAAAAAGTGGATGCTCTTTTCCCCTTATAACCAAGTGGGCCTACAGCTGGGATGGGTCTATAAGAACGTGCAGAGAGTGAGAGTAGGGACTGGAGTGTTACCCTCCCATCTCCAGAGGTCAGGTCACATTTTTGCCTTGCCTTAGGGGGCTGTGCTCTGGCTGACTGTGATGGACAGTGTCAGGACCCTTCTGGTGGGGCAGCCACTCCAAAAGTTGCAGTCTGCCACCTCGCCTGCATTCTTCTTGGCTGAAGCATCATCTCCCTCTGGGTTTTGTTAAGGTAATTTGGTATTTCCAGTGGGTTGGTGCCATTTACTGAGGTATTGTATTGGGTATCTTGTGAAGACTAGACTTAGGACTGACCGCTATAAACAAATACCACATAGTTCAGGGGATGAAGAAATGAGACCTTGGACTGAGCATATTCTAGAAAAATTTCCTGGTTCAGTATTTTCCCATTATACTCCCAATCTAGTTTTCTCTAGCAGAAGTAACCAATCATTCTCTGGCCTTTAGTCTTACGCTACAAAATATCGGTTTCCCAATTAATTATGTCTTACTGAAGAGCTGGGGAACAGATCTCATTTCCACAACATGGGTGTATAATCCCTTTTTGATATAGCTTTGACGAGTTAGAGCAGTTCTCCCTGCCGGCCTTAGCCCTTCAGTTGAAAGCTGTTGGGCGAAGGAGGTGGTTCTTTGTCCTTGGTGGCTGCTTGGTACTTGCTTGTAGGAGAGTGAGCACCAGACCGTCATCTGGGGAAGCTAGGAAGTAGGAGCTGTGTCACCACACCAGCAAAATGGTTACAACAAAGCAGAGTAGAGAGATTTTGGATCCTGCTTAGCTTAAAGGAATTTAATCTGTGGTACCTCCTTTCTGAAGCAGCCATTGAGCTATGGAAAGGTCTAGCATGAAGCCTCTGAACTCTATTGGGCACCTGTTCAGCAAGGAGTGCAAGACTCTTGAGGACAAAGTGGAGAGGTACACAACCTTCCTTTAACAGAAAAATCTGTCTTAGAATGGGAAGTCTTGGTTCTTGTCCATGTGCTGGAAACTGCTTCACAACACTTGCCTGAGAAGCAACTGAATAAAATGCCTCTGCAGCACTGGAAACAAGACAGAGGACTCTTTTCCCATGGGGATATTTAAACTTTTCATTGGAAAAGATTTAAATTTGTCATTCGACATACTTTGTCAGCAAAGATTTTATTACTCAGTGGCTATTAATCATGGGCCTTACTGTGGCATTCATATTTCAAGTCATTAGCCTTTTATTTTCTGGCAAAAATGTAGTAGATCTGTAAGAGTGACTGTTCCCATCTATTGAGAAAGCCACGGCATCATAAAACTCGAGAAGCCTTGCACTGATGTAATCAATCTACTAAATGACAGCCATATTTGAAATACTGTGTGCATGTACAATGCCTCATAATGGAAAGCAAAATACTGGTAGCTCTGCTGTGTTGTGGATCCATAGCAGCATTTGGTGACTTTCGGGTGTGAAACTTTCTGTGCTGCAAACCCTTCTTCTTCCTGAAGGCCTGTTCCCTCAGATGTGGTGCTCATCAAACACCAAATGGTGTGCTGGCCACGTAACATTTCGATGTCAGGTTTACATCCTAGCAAAATGACAATCTTTTTTTTTTTAAAAAAAATTTCTTTTTTATTACATCATCTCTCAGATATGAAAGATAATGTTTGCCACTGATTTTACATGCAGTGAATGTTTCCTGTAAGTATCTTTTGCTGTGTTAAGCAAAGACCTAGGAAACGTGAGTAATTTATTTTGAAGTTCTTTATGGTGATACTGACTGTAAGGGCAACAGCCATCTTAGGAGCATGGTTTATTTTGGTCTGTCCGCTTCTTTGAAAAAGAAGAATTAATCTCTACAGGACACAGTCCCATCTAGTATGGGATTCAACCCCAAGTGACTATAAATGCAGATTAAACTATGGGGGAAGTATTGACAAGTCTGTAGCAGCAGCATGGAAAGAACAAACCTTTTGTAGAGCTAGGAATTTCCTAAGAAACTTTTAGGGTCCTTGTAAATTGTTATCTAGGCACAGATGAGAACAGCAGCCTACATTCCTGCTGAATTTCCCTAACTCTTAATTATTTGACTGAGTGCAGCAGTGGCTTTATGAATGACCATTCTGCAAATGTTTTTCCCAAACATTTTGCTTGATGGAAAAATAAAAGCTCTTGCACATTGCTGAAACTCTGTGCAGTGATATTATGCATTAGATTTGCACTTAGTAGCAAAGACAGTATTCTCCCCAAAGTGATCACAGTGCATAATAAAGCTTCTTTAAAGCAGGGAATGTAATTGTCTGGTGTTCACTGCACACCTACAGAACTATAAGCCTAATGCTGGCATTAATAGAGAACATCTCAGGAGGAGGAGAACTAAAACCCCAGGATTTTTAGTGCAGCCTGCAGGCAGGGTAATTGGGGTCCCAGGAAATCAACAAAATGACTTCATATCCCCTGTGAATGTTTGCTGTTCACAGCAAGGAGCTTCTATCCTAACATACTAGAATCTTTTGTCCTACCACTGGAAAATTCAGAAGGGGTTTTTTGAGGGTAATTAAATTATCATGCCCATCTTCCATATTAGGGCTAGACTGATTTACTGTATAATCTCGAGTAAATCAGGAGTAGCCAGGAATAGGAAGAATGCTTCATTATTTTACAACCCAGAGAAATCATTACATGTGAAATTAGATTCCTGTAACCATGCATGTCTGTTCAAGGCACTCCTGAAATTCCTTCGTGATGGGCAGGGGTGCGCACAGCAAGATCACTCTTCCCTCATTACTTTCTCCAAAACCTTTTAGTATTCGAGGCAGAGCATCCATGGTTTCAGTGAATGGAGTGGGCCTTACACTGATTTTTTCTTCCGTCAGTCTTCTCAGTGTGTTATAAAACCCCATTCTCTCCCCTTTGAATGATTGTTCAGGGGTACGTCAGCAGTGATCCTGCATTTGGGAATTCACCACGACACTCTTCTAGCTTCTGGAAAAGGTAATGCCCAGGATATGAAGTTAGCTCTTCCTTGGTTCTCATGACACTTTGGAAGGCACTGGCAAGTATGTGAAAGACAAACATCACATATGCAGACAAAATAGTGAGTAACATCTCCCCTCTGCTGTGTTTCTTTAGGATCTCACAAATCGCAGCATTCCTTATTCTTTGTTTAATACTTAAAGATGAATGGTTCTATTAAGTTGTCTAGCTCTATTTATCCATTTTAGTAAACAGACTTTTTCAGCAATTAATTAATTTGATAAGTGAGTTGAAAAGGTCCAGATTTCTTCTGCCATGGGATCACTACATGCAGTTATGAGTGTGGGTGCAAGAATTTCAGAGGTATCATGGAAATTGAGGCAATACATGAGAACATGAAAAGTGCATGCAGAAGTTGCTTAAATCTAACATATTCTTGTGCAGTCAACCATTCTTTTTTCTAGCTTTCTAGCAAACACTGGAATGAAATTGCTTTCATTGCTTTCACAATTGCTAATTGTCTCCTTTATGAGAATAATTGGTCTTTTTTGTAGTCCCCTAGCAGT
The DNA here is from genome assembly GCA_013397895.1 of Origma solitaria. Taxonomy (NCBI): domain Eukaryota; kingdom Metazoa; phylum Chordata; class Aves; order Passeriformes; family Acanthizidae; genus Origma; species Origma solitaria. The sequence continues at coordinate 1,253,203 of VZRL01004528.1, read as the reverse complement.
ACTCCTGCAGAAAACTGGTTATTTTTTATTCTGTTTCTGTTCTTATGAAGCATTTTATTGAGAAAATAAATTGTCAAGAATAGTAAAATTAGACATAACATCAGAAAACATTTGTTGTGAGACCAGAATTTTACTGTTTGATTGAAAACCAGTTAAGGGTATTCTAACCTCAGCTATGTTTCATCTTTCATTAGCACAAAACCTTCTACCAGGCAGAACCTAGCCAGACTTGTAAAACAACCAAAGGGAGAGCTGACACCAGTTGATTACCACTTCCAAAACGTATGACTTGGCTTAAAAACTGGAAGATGGCCATGGGTATGGTTTTGGTTTTCTTGTTTTTTTGGCAACAAGATATGGAAGTTATCAGCAGCTCTGTTGTTGAGACCTTAAATGGCAGACCTAGCTAGCCAAAAAAAGAGTTAGAAATTCCTTGTGGTTTTGACCTTTTTCCTAGTTTGACAGCAGATGATTGAGAGTATGCAGTGGGTAGTTTATGACAGCCTGTGCAACTGAGGTTGTAGTGTGGCTCCAGGGTGAAGCCCGTCCTTGACATAATTAGCTAAACCTTTGCCTACTCTACAAAGATAGGAAGATAAGGATTAGTCCCACATATGGAAGGCTGCTTTCCAGAGACTAGGCAAAGTGAATTTGCCAAAACTGTTTGCAATTCTTCATCATCCTGTGGTCCAAGTACCTCTCTGATCTCCAGTCCAAAAGCTGACACTCAATATTTCCCTTTGTTTTGTAACAGGATCTTTACACAGCTCCAGAATAACCCCAAATGAAACATCAAAACATGGCAAAAGCCAGATGGGAATGCAAGAGTTCATGTCACCTCATTCTTCAGGAATATTGCATAGAATGTGCCAGCAACAAAGGCTTGGATTCAGTCTAGATATTGAAGTTTGTTCTGCTAAAACAACAAATTGATGAAAATCCAATGGAGTGAAGTGATCTTAACAGCAGCACATGAAGACCCAAGGAAGGCAGAGCCTGACTGATGCAAAGGGATGGACCTGAGGGGGAGTTAAGATCATGCAGGTAAGAAGGATCACGTGTGCACCTGTGGCTAAGCCATTTTGGGAGGATGTTTGTTTGGTCTACAGCTGTTTCTCAAATACTGAAGAGTGTACTGGTACTTTTAAGACTAAGCCCAGCAAGTGGGACTGGAAAAGTTTCATTTGTTCCTTTTTTACACCAGGGAAATATCTAATTATGCAGCCAGTTGAACAGGGCAGTTGAACAGATCCTTGAACGAAAAGTTAAGTAGATTAAAAAACATCGAGGGAAATGGAGGCTAGTTAGCCCTTTGTTTTCTGATGGATCTATTAAATGAAATCATATTCTAGCACACTCCTCTCAGCTATGACCTCACAATTATTACTTAAGCTTGGTCGTATGAAAATATAACTTCTTTTCCCAGTAAGAAACAAAGGTTTGCCTGTAGCTTCTCCCCTGAGCCTCGATGACCCCTTGGGCATGTGTGCTCAAGACTCCCTTATGTGCTGTTGGATAACGCAATGGGGACGACTAGGCAGCATCCCATTCCTAACCTCTGAATCCCTGTCCCAAAGAGGTAGATAACTTATGGTCCAGCTGGCAGGGTGCAGCCTCCAACTGTGCTGGAACACTACTTTAATTCATGCCCCTTGAGCTATTACAGACATGCCACTGCATCCCTAAGAAACACACACAGATCATAAATAAGGTTAGATGTTATTTTAAGTAATAAACACTAAGACACAGAAATTTCATTGCAGCCTTCTGTCTTTGTCTGTCTCTTCATTTCGACTATTTTTAGTTTGCAGTCAGCATTATGACTGTGAACTCAAGGAACACTTGGACAATAGGTACATAAATAATTATGGATAGGTCTCCAGAGCCTTAAACATTAGCAGAAAATTCAAGTTAAGTACTGGCTGGGACTACTCCATGGCTTGGAAATACAAGCTGTACTTACACATATTGCTATAATTTTATTTTCCATGGTGAAAAGCTAACCTGGATATTGGTGGTGGTGGAAGGGTCTGCACAGAAGCTTTTGAGAATTGCAAATTAATGTATTTCTGAACACAATTCTGCAGAACAAACTGGAGCCATCTTCTATGTTTGTCTGCTTATACTTCACAGCAGTGAACTCTTGAGTACTTTGCATAGATTAAAACTGATTAAAAATGTAAACTCATTTAAGAGTTACCTTGCCTTGTGATTATGCTACAGCGTTGCTGAAACCTGTTAGACACACTAACTGCTAGAGCTGTCACAGAAAACATACTGCACATCTGCAGACATGTCTGAGAGTAAAAAGAGAGATTTTTATTCTTTTTCCAATTGATATTTAAAACTTGAGTAAAAAAAATAGCTTAAGCATAAAAGCTAAGTGTGCATCAAGGGATACTGCATTGCTATTGCTTTGGGTTGTGATAGAAAATAGTAACAGTAAAGAGAACTTGTGTAAATGGCTGAACCTTTTTTACTAACTTGATTTTCTTTAGCATATGTTTTGTTATTAAGTCGCCTTTTGAAAAAATCTTTCATGAAGTAATAGTAAAGTGGTGCAGAAAAGTAAGGGTTTTATGCTGAGATACAATTTAAAAAAAATGAAATCAGTATTTATGAAAGCACAACTGATGAAGACATTGATGTCGGTAATCATCAAAAACATTCATGTTGCAGAATAGCCATGCAGATTTTCTCTATTTGTTTTTATTTCCTTTTCACAGTCTGTGAGAATACTTTTTGTTTTGATGTGTCTTTGGAGAGCTGGGTCATGCAGGACAGTGGGTAATACAGAAGACTTTCACCTTGTGCAGGTCACCCCTGCAAATGCAAGGCTAGGAAGAAATAGTAAAAGTTAAGACTCCACTGAAAGACAAATAAAGGTATCTCTGCAATTTTACACAGAGAAGCATGAGGACAAGTCAGGCAGAGCACTGATCTGAATGTCAGCCTTGCTGATGAGGGAGGTTGTTTGTTCACATCCAAGGCACTTGGTTCTCTACACAATCTCTGCAATTAAGTAGGCCTGCATCAAATGTGAATCAATCAGCTTTTTTCCAGCTAGGAATGACTGTGAAACATTCTTCTCAAGCCTCCCATTTCATGACGTATCACTTCATAAAATCAAGTGGGATCTCTGGAAGACATGAAGAGCCAGAGCCAGATCTTTCTTGATGGAGCTCAGTAATTAAAGGTCTCATTTTGAGAGGACAACAAGACCTCAGATCTTGTACAGGCTTAAAAAAGGAGGAATTTAAATTTGTATTTCCCGCCCTTGGAAAGTGTACTGGCCTCCAGGTGACAAGTTGGTCTACAAACTTGTGGTGAGTTCACAGCTGTGAAAAGGGGAAGCTCTCCTTTTGCTGCTGCACCCTGTGCCTGCTGGACCACCCAGGGAGTAATTTTAGATTACTGAAATGGTAGAAAACTATCTCAGAAGAAAGGAAAAATTAAAGCAAACATGTAGAAGATGGCATCCTGCTGTTCTAGTGAGCTGAATGGCCTGAGGGAGACTCTACGTAGTCTCAGAACAGGTGTAGAGGGAGCAGGAATACTCCTCTTTATGGCTCTGTGCAATTAAACCAGTACATCTGGTTCTGAAATGTTACCTAGGAGAATCTTTCCCCAATTCTGGGATCGCTGTGCAACAGTTCAGGTATGCTGGGCCTGAAGGAACACAGAGGACAGCAGAGCAAAAATCTAAATCCAAGTGTGAGTGTAAATCATGCTTCTGTTAAGAGCACATGTGTGGTGAGTCCTGGTCTGCTGGTACAGCCTGTGTGTGTTTCACGATCTGCAAATGCTGCAGAGGAGCTGAGTCTGCTACGCAGAAGACTTGCGATTGCTACATGAGTGACAGAAGGCAAAGCCAACTGTCCTTCTCAGCTACTCTAAGTCTTCTGTTTCACTCTGGCTTTCAACTTCAGCCCCAGATCATTCTCCTTTTCTATTTTTCCCCATTTTCCTTCTGTCCTAGTCTATCCTTTTTTTATTCCAGTTCAGCTTTTATCCTCACCGCAATGTGTTAGGCTACGCCTATAGAAGCAACCCTCATAGGTGCCTTCCAACTCAGAATATTCTGTGATTCTGTGAATCCACACTGTAGCTGGCTATTCCTGCTCTCAAAATACTTTTGGGCACAGTGTGGATGCCGGCACAGGTCAAGGAGTATTTCAAATAGGCAATTTAGATGAAGCGAGCCTGTTTTGAAAGGCAGTTGAGCAGGGACACATAGGCAAATGGATGTGACCAGCGACGTGTCAACCTCAGAGCCAGAGAGCAGACTCTAGACTATAGAGACACGTAGAAACCTTTATCTATGGCTCAAATCCACTGAAAGAATAAGAGAATTCCGTGACAAGTTCTAGCACCTAGCTCAACAAAGCTCCAAGACTGTAAATGTAGCCTCATTTCTCCATCTATAAGGCCAAAGGTATCAATTATGTTGTTGGACTGACACATGCACAGTTGCTAAAGGAGACTGCTCAATAAGGAGAGTTATTGGAGAGTTTATCTGCAATGTTTTGAAAAAAGTTTGTAGAATATGTGCAAATGGGCATAAAATAAAAGTAAGTTCCACCATAACATGAGGAAGAACTTCCTTATGTTGTGGGTGGCAGGGCACTGGAATAGGCTGCCCTGGGAGCTACGGAGTCCTCCTGCCTGGAGACATTCAAAACCCACCTGGACACATTCCTGTGTCACCTGCTCTAGGCGATCCTGTCTTGGCAGGGGGCTTGGAGTAGGTGATCTCCAAAGGTCCCTTCCACACCTAACTATCATGTGATTCTGTGACATTATAATAAATTTGGTATCCTCCTTCCAAGCTTTGGCATACAATTCGAAAGAATTTTTTAAAAGAAGACATCACCAGATGTTTACTTGTCATGAAGAAAATAATGCATGACTTAAGCCTCATAATATGAAAGAGGTGAGCTACTTTCATTAAAATTTCAAATATGCTCAATTTTAAGATGTGAGGAAAATTTTAGGAATCTGCTTTGGAGAACTGGCTGGCAACTTCAATTATGGGTAAAGCTATCACTGTTCAGGTTTGATCACAGAAAATCACTTTACAAAAACTGAAAAGCTGGGATTCTATTTTAATAATTGCAATGAGGAGTCATGATTGATTCTGCAGAAGTGACAGAGATGTGTCTGGACAAGGTAAGAGAATAAAGCCTGAGAAGTCAAACTGAATATGTATTTTGAGAATTTATTCCAGCACTTTATAGAAAACTGAGGTAACTCCAACAGAAGCAAAACTTGTCATTATTACAGAAAATTAAGAAAAATCACCAGTGAATTCACATGTGAAAGTACAACCATACACTGTTCATTCTTTAAATCTCTTCAAATTTGTGCAAGTTTCAGAAGGACAGATTGGCTTAGTTTGTTGGCAATTCACAACTACTTTGAAAGCACAAATGAAACTGTTACTGTACTGTAACACAGTGTGACATTATTATGAAAGAGCCAAGACCCCTCCCTCGGTCTCTGATCTCATTTGAGGCATAACAACACCAGACTGGCATTACTAATGCACAGCCCCCCAGTGTACACTGGGTCTCACTTCTGCATGCTCTGAGCTTTCCATACCCTTTCCACTACAGATCTGTAGATGTCAAGGACTCCTAGCCTTGAGCATACAGCAGTAAGCATGTATGAGCAAAACACATTTATAAAAGACATTTTGAAATCTAATGTGCTTTCTCTTGGACCTCCTACAGTCTGGAAAAGAGCTGCAGTTTGATCTCAGGAAAACTATTTCAGCTTCAGACAAAAACATTTGGAATGTCAAGGGACCACTGAAAGTCCTGAGAACAACTTTATGAACATTACTGTTATAACTCAGTAAAATCCATTAATGTTTCCCATAACACTGAATCTAAACATGCATCAGCCTGAACCATGAATGACAATTCCAAGTTGCAATATGGCCTAAAATTTCCAGATATAACAGATACAAATGGTTGTGGTCATTCACAATTGAACATTGCACAATGTAGTACAGAGTGCCACTTTTTAGTATGTATAAGGAGATTCCAGATGTATGATGAGACAAAAGCAGATATATTTGTTTGAATGAATTTTTAAGACACGTTAAAGCTACTATTTATTAAAATAAAAATCCGATTACAACATAAGAAAATCTTTCTGGAAATGCCTTCTTTTTTCAAAAAGTACAAATTCTCTGCTGACAGTCTTATAAAACACATACACGCTGCAAAAATGAAACACAGAAGAGGAGCAATGAAGAATTACCTCAGCTTTCACCACCACTTCACTTGATTGAAACTGTTCTTGTGTTCCATTAAGCATAATAATATATTTGGAAAATGTAAATAACCTAATTACATTTTTTTGCTTCAAGCTTCCAGGCACCAGTCATATATCGCAGTCGTATAAAAAGAAGATCCCTGCCCATCTGCAGCCAGCTCCAAAAGGGAACCAACTTAGAACCTGTGATTAATGAAAAAGAAAACCAGAAGGACACTGTTAGAAAAAAAAAGAGCACTGGCAAGACACACATTTAAGCAGTCATGAATCTCTGCATTCTCAGCACACTCAGATCCACAACCTAGATCTTAACATTAATAAAAAATTTGTATCTTGAAAGCTATTGCTTTATAATAATTACATTATGACATAGGTGGGAGACTCTAGTTTGCAAGCAGCACAGTAAGTCCATCTATGTGACAAGATGCACAGTTTCTCTGTCACAAGGCTTTGCTCAAGTAAACCGGAACCTGACCACCAGGAATTAGGCAAATGATTTATCTAGCAACTTTGGAGAAAAGGACCACCACCTTGTCTTACAACAACAATATGAGGGTGTTCAGGCAAGGCAAGAAACCCACATGACAAAACCAAGCCTTCTACCATCTCTGCTAACATTTGTGTTAGATGCAAGGTACACATGAACTGCACTGAAAGGAAACATTTCTAATAAAGTTGGCTCTGGACATTCTTTACTTGAACCTTTCATCATCACTGCAGTTCATTATAATTTCTGTTGTTCAGGGGTTGTGTTGAGGAGAGATTCAGATTTAAAAAAAGATAAAAAACATGAAAAGGGGAAAAAAATGGAGGAACTGCATTTGATGGGGGGGGGTGAGCTGAAGCAAGCAGAACCTCTTAAGCTGGCTCTGCACTGAAGAAATACAGATGGAGCTATGCTTCCCAGTAACTCAGTGGCAGAGACCTCCCTACAGGTCGGAAAGAATATCACATCTTAAGAAGAGATGGCTCTAGAGGAAGCCTTAATAGCTGAGAATTTTGGAAGGCAAGACACAATGAAATGGAATTGAATCAATAAGCAATGATGGTCAGACTCCCTACACAATGTTTTACAATTGCACTGATTTATTAACACATTACAGCTAGAGGACATGCCAAAGTAGTGTTTTGCCCTAGCAGTGTGATTCCCTACTTTTGTCTCCAGTGGGAGTGCATAGTTTCTCTCCCATGCTACCCCTTCACCTACTCTTTCTGTACCATGCCATGGCAGAAGGCTGGCAAGGACATGAAATTCAAAATTTATATGGTAAGAAGACTGTGTGCTATCAAAACTGGGTATATATGGCAAGACCCTTGGTCTGTTATTCTGGATTGACATGTAAGGAATATTACAAGAATACGAACAACTTCCCTACCTTCTATTTCAGTCCAGTTGACAGCAACTTCTGCTATAGGTATTTTCAAGCGCTGGGCTATATAAAGAAGTTCCACATCAAACGCCCTGAAGAACAGGAAATAGCAAATTTAGTCACACATACTCCCAGAAGAAATGCAGTGGCAATGTTAATAAAGTGATCGTTCGGTTAGGCAGTTGATAGCAACACTCTATGGGTCAGATACACATGGAAGGGAAATTAATTTTCCTGACTAAACATCTCAGAACACAGCCAACATACAGACAACAATAAGAATACTTCACTGTGTTCTGTTTTTCAAGGTATAGATCACTCTGTGTTCAGTCCACCGCTTGCTTTTCATTCTGCCACAATCACAATTTAAACATTTTTGAAGACCATAAAGACCAAGCAGTCAAATGTACCATGTCACTCCACATCTCTAGTAGTTTCATCAAATGGGACAACTACCTGCTGTGGTTTTATGCTGATCTGATGGTTTCTCCTTTCACTGAGTCTAGAAACTCAAGGCAGCAGCACTGCAGTGAGAACTTATTTATGTTACCGTGCACAACAGAACCCAAACAACAGTTATACTTTAGTGACCACTTAATGCACAACACAAAAACCCTTGAGTGACTTGTCTTTTTTGTTGGCACAATTTTTTGCAGGTTGTACAGTAAAAGGAACTGGGACACTGATCCTACTTTGTCAGGCGCTCCTTCCTTCTCACTTTGTCCAAAATACACCTTAAACCTCTCAGGTCTCTGCACACGGAATTGTCCATGTATTTCATTCCTGCAAATGCATTCTCAAGTGGGCGTTATGGCTCTGAAACACCAGATATTTGATATTCAACAACTAGTTCGGCAGCTTTTAATGCTTGTTTAGAAATCAGCACATGGAACTGCCAGTAGCTACTACTGACAAGGTTGAATACAAATCACAATTCTGAAGATTTTAGTGATTTGCCTTAAATTCTCATTGATAAGTCCAAGACACTTTTCTTTTGAAATGAAAAAAAACTTTTGCCACTGGCGGAAACACATGCAATTTAAAAAAAATTATTCATTCATGCATGAAGGGGTGCTTAAATTCATGTCTTTGGTAATTCCATTTAACACTGAAGAAAAGGTGGAAAGGGACAGACAAGGTCATCAAGAGCAGGCAGAAGACATATTTTAGCAGGTTTCTAGCCAGGTTCAGATGTTATTTCCTCTACTTCAAGCCACCTTTTCCTTTTTAGCAGTGCATTTCTGCACAACTATTAATGAAGGCAGGAGCAGTCCACTTTGAAATGTGCACGTGGGTCTGACACATGCAGGTAGGTTCCCACTGAAGTACAGAGCACAGCACGCTGGCTTGCTGGTGGAATCACAGGCACACATGCACCGACCTGAACTTGCCTTCTTTGTTTATGTGACAGGAGAGCCACTGATACCACATGGGATAGCATTAAAACAAAGGCAGCACGGATGTCATCTACAGAGACTACAGCTACTATGCATAGAGAATTTAGAGCTATTTTGTAAATCTGATTTTGATTAGGACACGGGCCTCCTCATTGTGACTAAAAAAGTTACAAGAACAACTTATTTTTTTACCTAGTGAACTGAATTTGCTCCAAGTAGCCTTGCCATTTCATTGCTTTCTTTAAATGACAGTTGAATATTATTTTATTAATCACTCCATGGCTTCTTCTACTGAAGCTGCATTATTTAATTTTTTTGCTGACATTTTACATTTTTAAGTCAAAACCCCAATGCATTCACCTTTGAATGTTTATGAATCACGTGCATTAAGACTAAATCTAATTTTGTAATACTCACTACTTAAATGACTAAAAATCTTAAGAGACGCAAAATAATTGTGTGATGAATTAAACTACATGAGCTGCTCTAAAAGTATTACATAAACTATTAGCCTAATGAACTAATAGTTATTTGCAGTAATTCCTGTGGACAACTGATTACTGGAATGTCAGCACATACATCACAAAACAAAACATTAAATAGTTCTGTGAACGACAGGGCTCAAAGTAAAAGATTAAAAGCACAGGAATTAATCGGGTTGAACATCAATATTGTAACATATGGTTACCATTTGGGTAACAGTGAACATATCCTGAAATTAAAAATACCAAACCTATTCAAAGCTGAAAGGAGAACCACTTCAGCAGAGTACCACTGGGTTATCTTCTTCTTCCCTTTCCCCCACCATCTTTCAGTACACTAGAAGAGTCAGGGAATACAGACTGCAGTGTGCTCAATACAGTGACAGCATTACACTACACCCACCCTGCAGACCACCCAACCCAGATGGTCCAGGAGAACCACACAGAAACTTCCACAGACAGGATTTAAGTGTGGGTATGATAGATGGAGCCTACCCTAGAGGAGATCAAAGCCACACCAGCAGATGAGCTGGAAAGTGCAATTCATGTGATTTGCCACACAGCCATTTGTGAGCGGTTAACATGTGACAGAACCACTCCTAGAAGCACCAAAGTATTATTCACACCATGAACTTCATTCTGCTGCAGAGAGTGAAAGCAGCTGCCTCCTGGGAAGGGGACGCACTGCTTGGAATACTCAAGTTTGGCTCCAGCCTGAATGAATTCAGCTTCCAATCTAAGTACCCAGAGTTAGACACTCAAAAATATATAGTGCGAACTATTTTGCCATCTATTTCTAATAGTGGCTCCATGACCTGTTAATTGTCACAAACACGTAATGTTAAGTAAAGAAAAAATTATCTATGTGGTTGTGTTTTGGTTAAGTTACAGTTTAAGACAACGCTGGTTTAAAATTCATTTTAACACCAAGTTGGTAGGTGTTTAATTGAATTCAGTCCTTTAAAACTGAATCCTTAAGATGCTTGAGCTTATAAAATAGCTATCCTGAAAAGTTATTCTGTATTTTAAAATTGCACTAGGGCTCTTTTTTTTTCTTGATCCATTATGTGTTTCAAAAATCAAAATCAGGCCTTCGCTTCTAATTTTTTATCTGGGATTTATGACTTTTGTACACCGAAAACATGTTTTTCCAGTAAACTCTTAAAGGCAAAGAAAACTGCCAATGGTCAAAGAGATCTAACAAAGAAACAGGATGCCAAGTGGGCTAGACTGCCAGCACTGCTCTAGCTAAACAGGGGCTTTTGAAAGTCCACATATGTCAGCCAGGAGTATGACTTTTTACAAGACAAAACAGACACTGCAAAAATATTATTGCGTTGACTAGACACTTATAAACAATTCTACTTGCCATGCACAAAACTAGGAAAAAACCAATTCATTCCACTGCTTGCACTGGTCTACAAAGGCACAGAAGTGGGAAAAAAACATCCCTGTAGCAGTATGAATGCTTATTTTTCTCCAATTTTTATATAGCAACTCATATTTAGAGATTAGTGACAAACTGGAGAAACAAACATTAACTTTTTATATTGATCTTTCCAGTTTTAAACGTGAAACAGCATGGATTGTTCAGTGCACAAGGCAATTTTTATAGACAAAAGTAATAGCAACAATTTGATCTGTTCAGTGATCTGCTGGCCTGTACAATGCCATTATAAATTACTAGTTCACAAAAATATATCAATCAAACCACGACTAGAACTACATTTTGAATTTCCCCTCCTTGAATTTCCTCTCCTATCATTAAGGTAGGACAGTAATTGCTATGTCTAGCTCTCCCAAGGATAGCATTTTCTGGCTGGAAGAAAATTTATCAGTTTTTTTGTTGTCAGAAGAAATCAATGATCAAATTTAGAATAGGAAAACTTGGCCAGTGAGACCATTTAATTTTCCAGTATTTCTCCTGTGCATCAAAATTTAACACAAACAGTTACATTTCTCAGGTCAAGACTGTAGATGCATAACTAGACCTTCTTTTGTAGCCTGAAGTGAGTAATTCCAGCTGTCTCTGTTATGTTTTTATAATATCGCTTTTAATTTTCTTGTAAGTTTTAAATTAAAAAATGTACTCCATCCATTTCTGAAAAACAGATTAGTCGTGTAATCAGATTCAGAATCTAAAACACAAAGCATATGCTCTCTGTTCAAAAGGTTGCTCTCATTTCAAACTAATGTCAAAACTTTGCTATTTAGAAAGTAAATTTCAAGAATGTTTCGTTTATATTCATATATACACAGCCAAAGGATGGTTAAACAAAAGAGACAATGGGAACGCTCTGAAAAAGAAAAAAGCTAGTTTAGGATGAAAGCATTATTTCTTAGTATTGACTATATAAACAGTTTGTAGAATGTATTAGTTTTCAAATGCTTTTTAAAATTTAGAGTTAGATTAAAAAAATATTCTAGGAAATATCTTGGTCTCTCTTTAAAAGGCGTCACATGATCCTTACTGCCATAATGATAAAACTATTTTTCCTTGTATGCTTCAGTTTGCTTTCAGGATTTCCTAAATATAAGCATCTATAAATCAAATTCAGCACAGTAAGAAGATAAATCTGGTCTGTTTTCTAGTATTTTTTAATATTAAAGAGGTGATATTGATATCAGCATCCACTGGAATGGAAAAAAACATGGAGAAAGCATAAAGAAGTGAGGGTCTAAGCAGGTGGGAATTATTAGATAGCTGCTTTTATAGTAATTTTATATTGATTTCATGAGTATACACATTATGCATCAATTTTAGTCTATTTTTAATAAGCATTCACCTAGCACTGTAGCAGCCCCACAAATGCAAGTCTGACCAAGCTTGAGCAGACAGGACAGATGGTTTGGTTTTTGCAGAAGCCTGGTGTTCACTCTGCTCTGCAGCTCACCACGCGCTCCAGTGCCACAGCTGGGGAGCCATGAGCAGCCTCAAGGACCAGGGTGCTTAACTCAGATGGCTTTTGATCCTATTAAATGCTGCTTGTTCCTTGAATATTCTCCAGCACTCTCCTCCATAATTCCCAGAACACCTGAGCACTGACCATACTGAACTGAGCAATTCTTCAAATACCTAAAAGAGCTGGACTCCACTTGTGGGATTTTAATATTCAAAGAGAATCAAATAATTTCCTCAGATGTCAAATAGCCCCAATGCAGTGATGCAGAAGTAAACCCAGATTTCAGAGCCCCTTATCCAGTACCCAAGACTGGTTTCTCTGCAACCCCTTGCTGATAGTCTCAGTATGAACAAGTTGCTGTCATCCAGATAGGGACTGCACATTGTTTCAGGTCAGCAGAAATACAGTTCCTATTTACTATTTCTTATTCTTCTGTCTTCATACTCATGGCATGTACAGAACTTCTACGGCACAATGTCCAACCAGTTTTTATTTTCCTTTTCACACTTATTATGCAATGGAAAGGTATCGGGGGCCAGATTTGTTTTAAATAAGAAGTTTCCACTATTGAGCTATTTCAGATTCTTACATAATTACATACAAAGAAATCTAATGGGAGGTCTATGGGATGCATGTTTGACATCCCTATATAATTTCCAACTGCAATTATCCCAGCTGTTTGTACAACACTGACGTTTCACTTTGGACTATCATTTCACTGAATAAACGCACTCTCCCCACGTACTTATACTTCCCCATCTCCCAGTTTATTTCCAGATCTTATAAATATTAACTGGGAAAGGGAGAGTACTTTGTTTTTTGCACTGACATGCTACCTTCCAGTTACATATGCTCAATGACTAGCTGTGGAGCGGATAAGTAACTTTCAAGACCTTATTATAGGTTTTTTTCTTCAGCAGTGGCAATAATCTGAGTTTCTCTCCTCTAAGTGGGTTTCATTTTCCACAAACCTTGCCAAAGCTTTTGATCTTGAAATCTCTACTGTTCTGTCAGATTTGGTTTAAATTAGACAAAAAATATGGAAAAGAAGGTGGGTAAACACAGAGACTGTTGATTGACAGATGAGCATAAAACCAGACAATATAGTACCAGTTTGAGTAGAATTAAATCAAATTTAAAAAAACCCTAAAAAACGTATAGCTGTTTCAGGCAAATTTATGACTTGGAATTATCTGAAGAGCTTCTTTCTTGGAAGAATTTGAGTTATTCTTTTCTTGACCCACAAAACAAGCATTCTTCATCATTAACCAGTACACCTCAGATAAATAAGAAAACACACAGGGGATTAGTTTATGGATTACTGCAAATAAAAGAGCAAGAATAGAAGGCTCATTTCCTAGCGGCACATACAAGGCACAATGAACTAAGACATGAAGATCTGGTATGTTCCACACCAATGATATAATTACCATAAAATGCTAGTAATATCCCTTTTTCATTGCTTCTATTCCTGGCTAATGGGGTACAGCACAACTGTTTTTACCCTTTCATTCCTTTGGTACTAAATAATTGTGGTGGCAGAAGAAAGCTTGTTAAGATTTTACCTGTAGGAAACACTTCATATAAACATTAAGTGCAATTACAAAAAATCCCTTCAGTTTAAAAAAGAAAAATTTAAAAAATTAAGATTGGATTTTTATAGCTGAAACTGATTATCCTCATTTATTTCTTTCAGTTTTCTTCTTGAAGTACTTAATTTATAAAGTGAAATTAAATAAGGCAATTTTGAGATGTGCACTTCTGGGCCTCGCGTGTATGTATAACCATGTATTTGGAAAACCCCTGCATGCAGAATTTACAGAACTTCATAGATCAAGACTGGGTTTGGAGGTAGCAGCACAAATCATACTTCTGGGTCAGCTATAGTTTCCTTTAGAGCAATAAGCAAACCACTCAGGTGGGAGAGTGATTTTCTGACTGTTGACTGCTCGCAGATACAGATTTGATGCAACAGAAGCTCTACATTCCACACCAGATTCATGTGCCCAAACACAACCTTTGCAACAGCAATCTGGAGGAGCAGTACAGCTGTCAAAGCTCAACCTAAAACTGTACATATTGGAACTGACTAGGAGTGTAGGATTGCATGTCTGTGTATGGGAACATTGTTCAGCAGTTCTGCTCCCTGTCAGCAAGCACTAGCCCATGAGAGATTTTCTTGAATGAAGACAATGGTTTGAAAAGGTTTGATTATACCTAATTTAACTATCCTTTTTAGCAACAATTGTGGAATAGAAAAATTACAGAAATTATGGTATTTGTGTGAAAACAGTGTTTCAGTCCCATACCAGCAGTCATGGCTGTATCATTCTCATATGGGAACTGTTCTAAATAAATTACAGCTGAAGTAGCTCCAAAGTAATTAAATACTACACGTAATTTTCTATTGTCTTCATGATACCTATCAGCAGTCCTCTCATAAAATACTTTAGCAAGAAAGTAAGTAAAGAATAGGCACTTGGTTTCACTTTAGAGTCCTCAGCAATTACAAACACCGGATATTTATGTTACTTAAAATATTTTGGTTAAGCTGAATTGTACTGAATTGCAATGTATAAAAGATAAGACTGATAAAAGTTTTGAATAGGATTAATAACTCTTAACTTTCCTTATCATAATAACAGCTTCTCTCCATTTCTTACTCTGCTTACATGGCATGGATCCTATCTGTAAAAGGAGAGAGGACTCTAAGCAATAGGGAGTGGATTACAGCACAATGAAAAATTGTTTGTTTGAAATTTCTTCCAGAGGTGGTGAAAGAAAAGTTATTGGGATTTTCTGTTGTTTGGGGCCTTTTTCCTCTCCTCTCTCCTATCAATCACCATTTTCTCTGACAAGGCAAAACCAAAATATCCTACCTAGGATTACATAACTCTTTTGAGAAAAGAGAATAAAATCAAATAAAGAATAAAATTAGATACCCAACTGTTCTTCTACAATGTATCTTAATAAGAACATAGAATTTCTAGCAATTACCAGGATACTTTAACGTAACAAGAAATCAAAGTTGCCATGCAAGCAGTACAATAATTGGCTAAACTGAGCAGCTGAAATTTATATACAGACATCACACGCTTCATTGTAGCTGCAATACTGAAATTACTTTTTCAAACCCATGTTCAACATAAAAAAAAACCCCAACAACAAAAAAAGGAACAATTTACCAGCGTTCTATATGAAGATTTGAGAAAGTCTGCAAGGCAGCTTCTCTGGTTAGAAGTTTAAATCCGCACTGTGTGTCCCGGATCTCTTTGACACAGAGAAACCACACAAGGAAGTGGAACCCATACATGAGGAGAGTTCGAAAGTACGAGCGCTGTGGACAAAAGGCAAGAAGTTAGATGGTTTTGAGTGATAAGTGAAGTGCTTGAAGAGAGCTGTCTTACAGGACAGTAACCCTGTTCTGTGATAGCTTTCAAAATTTGTAAACTGGTTGTGTTTTGCATTGGAATGAAAACAGAACTTACCAACTGTTACAGTGAAACAAAATTCTGGCTGAAAGGGAAAGATTTTGACCTAGGGAAAGACTTGCCAGTCATGTGCATGGTCTAGGACCGAAGAAATCCAAGTTCTTTTTTCTGCTCTCCCTAGTTCAGAGCAGTTTTCACTCTGTATAATGCTCTATGAAGTATAGCAGAAACCTGCACCTGGATTTCAAATAATTAGTGGTACAGACATAGTATCTTCTGCATGATTCTTCGGGAGCATATGATGGACCAAGTAAAAACCAGTTCTAAATGCTGCTGTGCAAGATAGTATTTCACTTTATATTTCCAGCAATGTTACAGTCATCTCTTTTGTTCTTTTGCTTTCACAGATATACTTTATATTCCTGATAAATTTTCCCAGCCTACTCTTTGGTTACACTTGTGTTCTTGACACAATAATCATACGGATAAGTTTGTTCATAGACTCCTGAGGCTAGAGTCTGGATTTGCAGAGGTCCCTCTTAGCTTTTTATTCAAGACAGTTCCTAAGCAACTAGAAGTCAGATCCACAAACTGTGTCTGAACTCACTGCTGTTCTCAAGCTCAGTTTAAGAGATTGTATGTATGACTGCAAGCCATATATCACATAAAATCTTCAGGAGCCAATGATTCAACTGTTAAGCATCTCTGGGTGATAGAACCATTTAGAATCTCACTTGAAAAATGAGACGATGCTTGGCTTGTTTTGTAATGGCCTTTGGCTTAAGGAAATTCCAATTCATAGCTTGTGCCTTTTCTAAAGTGCTCTTGCCCCAGGTTAATAGTGCATCTGGTGTGGCTTCTCTGGCTTGTTTGGCTTTGTGACCAAGAACACAAGACTCCCATTAGTGCCAGAAGGGAAGTGCTAGGAGGCTGCATGACGGTCAGACAGTGAAACTGTGCACTTACTTCACAAAGAGGATTTTGGGTTATATCTCTCCTAAGACTATTTATGCAAGTCGTATTACAGATTCACTAAAGAACATTAAGAATTCTGGAGGCAGACCAGAATTCTTGATATATTGACACTGAACACAAGAGTGAAATTCTGTCTCAATAAATTCAATACAGCTGCTTATCACAGCTTCATTCTACTGTTTTGGGTGCCACTAAGTACAGAGAGAAATCCCAACATTTAAAAGATTACTCTGCAAGGTTTTTATACCTATTGCACTACACAACAATCTTTTCCCACTGGAGTAGCATTTCCATTCCAGTCTAGGGACAGCTGGGCTACACATTTCAAACAGATCAGTACTACCTAACCAGTTTATGACTCCTCTATTAAAAATTCAGAAATATCATGAGCAACAGGAAGCAAAGGATGGACACAACCTAAAAATTGTAATTTTGCATTAAAAGATGAAAGTCCTGCTCCAACTCCTCTTCCTTATGTAGCAAAAGCTCCAAAGATGAAAAGAAATATAAATGCACTGGAAAAAGTCTGTCTACATTCAGTACCTGACTGCACAATGAAGCATTTTTTCAGGGCTCCACTTTATCAGCTACATAACCTCCCTGCAGCAGTTCCTAGTTTCTGGTAATGATGAAGGGTTTGGGGGTTTGGGTTCTTTACTTGTTTGTGTGGGTTTTTTTTTCTTGTGAGGATGCTAACATACATGCAGCAGTATTTGCAAGAGCTCTGCAGTGAACTACTCCAATATTATGTGATAAACCAGAAGAAAAAAAACTACAGATCTATTAGAGGTTGAACATTACCAGTGTAACTCCCTTTGAACTTCTGTAACTATTTTAGTACTTGTGGATATATTTTAGAATAATTTCAAGTACTAAACATCAGTATAAACAAAGCTTACACTTGAGAACATTCACCCTGACGAGCAGGCACATCCAATGACACTGAAAAAATGAGCCCAGCATTGTGTCTGTTGCAATACAACTTCTATGCCTGTGCTTTGCCAATTACTGCCTGCCAAGACATCAGAAAATCAGATGCAAGGTAAGGCCATGTGCCTGTGCATCACTGTTTATTACACTAGAGTCACACACAGAACAGAACTCTCTGCGTGTTCAAAACTCAGCAGGTTTACTATGAGTAACACAGAAAAATCAGAACACTTTCTCATGAACTGAGGTATTCTTCAAAGAGCTGGCTGCTAATTAACCCTAACTCATTTTAAACAGGTTTCAAGATCTGCAGGCCAAGTTCTTGCACTGGAAGGAAATCAATAATAATGAACTCATCAGCTGCCTTCATTCCAGCCCCAGTACTGGTTACTAGCTACCAATTCTGTCAGGGTTTAGAAGCTCTGCTTATGAGATGTTCTCAACTATAAAAATTAAATCCATACATTGGAACACTAACTGAAATGAGTTCAAAGTGCCTGAAACCTAGAACACGCCCTTTGTATATGATGGGGCACATCCTGCACTTATGACAAGCTTTTTCTTATTTTTAGTTTCCATTCTTTTACAAATATTGATTATCTAATTGCAAAACCTATAGAGCAGAAACAAATAATGGAAATATTCAGGTATTAGTACACAGTACAAAATGGAAACAAACCTTTGCTATTGAGTCCTTCTCCAGATGAGCTCTAGAACCGCAGGAAATAGCCATCTCCTTCTGCACAGGAATATAAATTACAGAGTTATTACTTAAATGAGTATTTTTTGAATCAGTGGAATCTTGTGTTGAGAACCATAAAATAAAAAAGCTTCAAAGCAGTACACTTTTCTGCTTCCTGTAGCTGTACTTCTTCTACTGCTAGGTTTTGAGCCAAAATCTACAATTAAGAGACAATGTAAAGTTTATTACAATTTGCATATGGTGCATATAAACTGCTTCAATTTATTCATGTCTGGTTTTGCCTACAGTGTTCCTGTGTGTATATAGCAAATGTGTTTGGTAGAACAGATAAGCACACAGCATTCCTGGGAACTCAATGTTAAAATGTACGTTTTCCTTAAATATTGCACAATGGAAGGCGTAACAGAACAAAGTCTTTGTTGCATTGAAGTATCTTCAAACAAATAAAATGCCATGGTATCAGCCAAAAATATAATCTCAAATTAAATCAACATGATCAAAACAAAAGGTTTAATATTATTCTCACTCTACTATTTCTCACATGAAAGCTCTCACATCTGCTCTGTTCAAGAGTGTGGGGCCAATGCTGGAGAACCAGAAGCTGCTGCCACCCTGGTAGGGAAGCGCATCAGGGTCACACACTGCCCACTGGGTCCTGCACTTGTGCCCCTGCACCCACTGACTGTGGCCCCTTCCACAGGTACCTCACTCACAGCTCTGGGTGGAAGGCTGCACATCCCTTCTGGCTCTCTGGGAAACCAACTGTAAGTACCTCACTCATCTGCATTGAAGCAGAAAATAAGCCTCAGTTCTTTCAAGTCAAGCTCCTGAAAGAGAAGGACTATGTGGGGAGGTGTTCTTGTTCCACAGGTTTTTGAATTTTTATTTACAATAAAAGTTCTTCCAAGTACTGTCATTAAACTAAGGACCCTGAGAAAAGAAAACCTGTATACAAGAGGGTGGAATTAAGATGCACCCTTAAAGGTATATAGGATGACATCAGATAAAATGAAAAAACAACACGAAGAACACTAAGTAGGCATCACATGGTATTTATATAGAACAGAACAACTTCAAACAATTTGAAGGAAGGATGAACAGCAAATAGAACATTCTGTACCACCTTGAAGTAGGCACAGTGGATGCAAAGGTGGTAAGAACTCTGTGAAAGGACCTTCTGACAGCCCATTCTTGCGGCTTCTAACCTCACAGTTAGGTCTTCAGACTTACACATACATCTTCAACTGGATCTCAGGATAGTTGAAGAGAATTATAAAAGTCAATCTGTATGCACATGTATTAAAATAACAGCATGAGAATTTATACTCACGGGCCATGGCTGAAGATTCTTTAGACCTTCTTCTACTTTTTCAATATCTGCAAATTTTGTAGCTCCATCTGCATCAGCCATAAGGATCGTTTTTCCCCGAGAACTAAAGACACCCTGCAATGAAAACAGTCAATAAAAAAATCAACACTCTGAAATCATTATTTGTTATAAGCTAGGTGCAAGACACTCCAAAAACCTAATGTAGTAACAAGACAGTGATATCTCACAATTCCACACAACAGGTGACTCTTAATATTCTGCTTAAATCAATAATTTACCTATTTACACTGTAGTAACATCTAGAGACTTCGCACTCTGAGTGTCCACAGTGACAGAAAATGTACGAACATGAAAGGCTAACAATCCCTCTCAGGAAAAGCTTGCAAACTAAGAGCTTTACAAATCTAAAAGTCAACAAGTTGCTACAGTCAGGTCCAGAGGGGAGCACGAAGAAGCAGTGATGGGCAGCTGCCACTGCACTGGATGGCTTTTCTTTGTCATGTGAGCTACGAAAGGAGGATGCAGGACAAGGTTTTCCTCACGCTGTTTCAAGAGAATTCAAGAGCTGTTTCTCAAAACTAAATTAAGATTGAGTCTTAAGTCAAAGTATCACTCCAAAACATTTGCTATGCACACGTCTCACAGTTTGTTTTGCCATATTCTTGGTCTGATAAATTTCATGATTTTTGAAGGGGTCCAGACAGGAAAAAAAATAGCAGCGGGTTTGACAGAAGTACTGTCACAAGCAAGCATGTGTGCATTTGGAAAAGCCTGTGAAGGAAGTAGCTGTACACACATCCACTCAACACTATGCACTGCAAAAGTATATCACACAGAAAATTGTTCTTCTCTTGGAATAACTTCAAAATTGTGTCTCTTACAACAGTTCCATATGTTCTAATATAAGGTTCCCTCCATTTCCTATAGTTACCAATTTTTCATAAAAAATGAATTGATACATTAAAGATAGAGCTGAAAATACAGATAAAGACATGTCACTGACAATCCATAGATGATACTGCCCTTTTTCAGAAAAGCAAGGTGTCATTCATGATAGGAATAAAATGTTCCTTCTAAATGTGTAACATCTATTTTATTTTTAGAACATGTTCATTTTATGATAATGTCTATGTGAAAGCATAAATTGTGCTGTTTTGACTTTTGAGTGTGGGTGATAGCAGTGAGCGTCAGTAAACAAAAACTTTGCTGGATGAGTGTTTATCAGCCATCTCAAAAACCACAGCTATGCCCTGGAAAGCAAAGTTTCCAAGTTTGGCTCTACTTTGTCTACAAAACCTTAACTTTAATCTGTAACAATTTTGGTTGGGGTTTTTTCTGGCTTTTATAAATGCGAGCCTATTTCTATGTACAACTAACATGAATATGAAATTCAAGCACTCTTTGCGTTTTGAATTCCATATTAAAAAAATCTGTTTGTTATTGGAACTTTCTGGAAAGACAACACTGCTACCAAGATTGAAAATAAATTTATTTTGAAAAAGTTTTTCCTTTAATTTATAGAATCTATACTCAATTTTCTCATCCTCATTTTCTGAATGCATTGAATTCAAAATGTCAGCACAGCTCTATCTTCTGCATATTTGGGCACAGGTAGTTCAAACAGAGAAGGAGATGAAAGTATTAATTACCGTCCTGACTGCTCCCCCTTTCCCTCGATTTTTTTCCAAAGAAATCACTCGCACTTTGTCACTTCCATATTTCTTGCAGTACTCCTTTGCAACCTGACAGATACACAAAAAACCAGCATAAAACAAAACCAGGAACCAAGGGGGAAGTTTACATTTGCTCACCCTTTAAAAGAAAACAAATTAATGGCACAGAGCTATAATCACTTCAGTCGGCACAAATACATTGCCAGTGTTCGATGGAGTCTGTTTGGGAAAATAAAAAACAATTCACAGTCAAAACAAGAGGACTGAAGAAACTAAGGAATCTTCAATAAGAACAGGATTATTTCCCTATGCAATTTCAACCCCCATCCTCCCACCTCCAAAAAACTCAATTGTAATTTAATTTATATCATACTATTACAGACCTTTTCTATTAACACCAACAGTAAATAAAAGAAATGTAATTTTCTATGACAGCTACCTATTTCTCACTTGTCTTGCTGCTATTTGTGGTTTTGAACAAAAACTCACATTGATCTAAAATACCATTCACACTGCAAGGATCTGCACATTTTGGTAGCTTGAGTTTTCTCCTCCTAATTTATTCTAAAGGTTCTCCTGAGTCCTTTTATGTCCAGAGGCCTGCAGCCATTGTACGTTCAGTTGAAAGAGATGGTAGAAGGAATGCACAACAGCCAAAAATTTATAAGCAATCCTTAATGGACAAACTTGAAGAAAGCAAATAAAAAAGCAATATGCATCTCAATAGCTACCTCAAACACCTTCCAAGCAGTAGGAAAAAACCCCCTCAAGTTGTCCTTTCCAATGACATACATCAAAGAACTATTTTGAAAATACTGCTACTGGCACGGGGATTTTTAAATGAAACAACTCCATGAAGGATGTGGGAAAGAATTATGTCAGCAGTTCTGTCAATCACAGTATGAATGGGATATTTTAAAAGACTTTTTAGCTTCCTCAAATTCACATTCACATCACCGCTATGCACATGTGGAGTACTTAATGCGAAATTTCTTGAAGTTAGGATTAGAATTCTTAGAAACTCAGCTGCAGGAAAATGGCTGTCATAGCTGCCAATCATGAAAATGAGAATGTGCAAAAGAATTATGTGTATTCATGTGCATATGTGACATCCATGATGCATATAGGACAACGATAGAAAGCATTCAGAAATGCGAACTTCAATTGTCACTCCTTCAAGTACCAAATATAAATGCAAAACATTGTTATATTCCACAAACAAACAAAAATCCAAACAAAAATAGTACAAAAATCCACACCTCTGATTGCTTGGGAAGACACTTCTTTTCCTTACCTTTGCAGTTTGATCTTTACTACCATCATTAACCACTATCACTTCATATGTGAATGAAGGATCTCGTTTCTTGAAAATAAAAGCAGAAAATAATGCATTTCATCCAATTTCTTAAGTAGGCAGTAGGTCTTTCATACATCATTATTCTTTTCTCCCTAGTAGTCTTTCATGATTGCCAACAGATACTAATATGATGCAATTAATTTGTTAAGATGGCATAATTAAAGTATTTTGCCATATTTTATTAGTGTACTGTTACATTGGCTTGTCACACTACCATCTAGAACTCAAAAATAAATTAAGTTGTAGAAGATGAAAGCTCAGAAAAACATCAATGTTAAGAAAATCCAAACAAAACAAAATCCACAAACTTTCACAATGGGCATCTTACCCAGAGAACAAATCCTAATGAAGAACAGATGCTTAGGAAACTTGTTGGAAAAAAAACAGGATTTAGTTTAGAAAGTTAAATGTATGGTTAATCCTTAGCTCTGTCTTGGACAGATTTCATGCATATAAAGATTTTTTCATCCTATAGCAGTATATTAAATTTATATTAATTTAAAAATACTTTCTGGCACTAGTTCTAAAAATGAATGATAAGAGACAGAAGCATTACTTCTAAGTGGCCAAGTATTACTGTTTTAATGTACACTAACATAACAAAGTGACCAGATCACTACTTATTATACACAATACGCCAAAAAATAATGAATTTTGAAAGCAAAAAGAAAATACCTGTCTTTTTTCCAGATAATCCAAAGCTTCGTCCATCATAAGAGGTACTAGAGAAAAGGTGGAGGAGGTCAGGTTAGTAGATTATAACAGGAAAAGCACCAAAAGTGTCTGTACAAGCAAGCTGAAAACAGCCATAAAGCAAAGCTGAGCAAATCAACTCTTTCATACAACACTACCTTCAGTAGTGTTATTACTATCACACATGATAAAAAGAGAGGATAAACCCATTTTTTCTGAGGAAACAGCTTTTCATTATGACATTTGAAATTCTCTACACAACATTAATGGGGGAAAAAAAATCATTCTTCATGACCGACCCAGCATTGACTTTATCTATTTAAGTCAGCTAACAGGTCCTGTACTGCCACATCAGCTTTGGAGCTTGACTATTTCTATCCCATCTAAAAGCCTTCACTCAGTAGCAGGTATGCCTATCTATGGCCAAGTCAAACACAAACCTGTGTGATCACCCCTTTTTCTGCTTGTCTGAAGCTGCTGCTGCTGTTTAAAGAGTGGGAAGCTCTCAAATAAATTTTAAAGTATTTTTCTACTTCTTGCCTTGCAGCATTTACAGGGGCAATGAACAACCATTCTTCTGGGGTTTGCTGAAATAAAGATGATTCTTACAAGTGCCCCATGCTATTTTTAGCAGTAGAAATCAAGTTACACAATTCCTTGATTTTGAAATTCAATGTACTTGGACACTGTTTTCTGGAAACTGTGTCAAAAATCTGATACATAATCTGGCCTGCCAGAACCTACTGCTAACACAACTGACCTCTCCATTATTACAGTAACAACAGATAGATTTTCTTCTTTTCCTCAAAACAAGAAAAATCTTACACCGGTCTTCCTCATTGTATGAAGGCACAACAACAGAGAGTTCTCTTGTAGCAGGATCATGTATATTTGGTGCAGATCCTTTCCTGCACCCAGCATCTTCTTGTGGCATTGTTTTGGCAGTTACATGAGCAATTGCACAAATCTGTGACGAAAAAGAAATGAGAGAAGTTGTTGAGCATTTTATTAGAAATTTACCTAGCTGTCAAATGTGCTACCAGGGGCAAACAAGTATATTTCAGTAATGAGGTGGGTCAATGGTGTGGAATTTTGTCCACTGACTAAATCAAAGAGGACCAAAACTCTCTCATGCCGTTTGGTTACTCCCACTCTGACCACTGTCAGCATCACTGGCTTGTTGCTGGTTTTGACTGCAAAGTGTGCAGATGCCTTCAAAGTTGTGATCCAAGCCCCTTCCCCAAGCAATCCGAAGCACACACACAGGTGTCACCTCTGATCCCTCACGGAGCCACTGAAATCAATGGCACCACAAAGCCAGGCAAACGTCCTTGCAAAACTGAGGCTCTCACTGCTTTATGCATGGCTAAAATAAAGTGGTAGAACTTGGGTTCTGGAACACTTTTCCTTGGTGACACCCCACACAGTATCACACTGAATCAATTAGGTTGGAAAAAACCTCTGAGATCACCGAGTCCAATCTACGCCCCACCACCACCACCACCACCACGTCAACTAGACCACTGCACCGAGTGCCACGTCCAGTCTTTCCTTAAACACCTGCAGGGACGGCGACTCCACCACCTCCCTGCAGGGCAGGATGCATACGTGGCACTGTGCACTGGCAGCAGAATTTCACTTTCCAGGGGTCGAACTTCTCAATCTCGCATGGCATTTCAGAATTTCAGACACGCACGAACACAGCAACTTCCCAAACGCTTAACGCGAAGGCGCGGTACTAGGACATTTCCCAAGACGCAGCGCAAGGCTGAAATGCTCCGTCCTGATCCCTTTGGCCAGGCACGGCACCCCGCGCCTTGCCGAAACACGTTCCCCGCACACCGCCCCGCACAAGCGCAGCCCTGCCGGCCCTGCCCCTGCGGGGGGTAGCACGGCGGGACCCCTCGGCAGGGCCGGACCCCGGGCAGCGCCCCTGCCCCGCACCGGGGGCGGGCACGGCGCGGCCTCG
>VZRL01004528.1:1188295-1227363 GCA_013397895.1 Origma solitaria | reverse complement strand
CCGGGCTCTGCGGGGGCCCTCGAGGGCTTTATCCCGGTACCGCCGTGGCGGCGTGCGCGGGGAGCGGGCTCGGCGCGTCTCGTTGGGATGGGGTGGGTGCTGGGGGGGCTGTGGACCTCCGGCGTGTGCGGGAAAGGCTGAGCGAGCGGGGTTGGGCAGCCGGGAAAAGGCCCGGTAAAAAGCGGAGCTCAGTAAAGCCCGGAGCTACCTGGTATGACAGAATCGGTCAGTATCCCGAGTTGGATACTTGAAGATGATTGAGTCCAACTCCTGGCCCTGCGCAGGACGCCCCAGGAGTCACACCATGTGCCTGGGAGCCTTGTCCAATCTCTTCTTGGACTCTGTGAGGCTTGGTGCTGTGACCTGTGCCCTGGGGACGTTCCAGTTCCAGTGCCCAATCACCCTCTAGCTGACGAACCTTTTCCTGCTGTCCAACCTAAACCTCCCCTGACACAGCTGGTAGCGTTATAAGGAGGTTAAAACTGCAGGGCATTCAGTGGCTTCCTATTTATAACTACTCATTTTAGAATAGTAAAATGGTTTGGGTCAAAGATCATCCAGTTCCACCCCCTCTGTCCGTGGGTAGGGACACTTTCCACTAAACCACATTGCTCAGGGCCCCATCCAGCCTGACCTTGAGCACTTCCAGGGATGGGCATCCACAGCTTCTCTGGGTAGCTTGTTCCAGTGTTCTTCCTTCGGTATTTATGTCTTAAATGCATCCAGCAAGCTTTTGCAAACGCTGTTACATGAATTGGAAGAGAATGGGGCATGCGTTTGGCATAAGAAACCAGTAGTATAGAACCAACATATGTAGAGCCAACAGGAGCCCATTACATGCTTGCCATTGTGTTTGTGATGCCTCTGTATGTCAGTTTTCATTTGGAAAACTTGCCTATTCCATTTGTCCTTCCCCCCTGAAATGCTGTTTTAACAAAACTCTGAATGTTTTGTTTAAATATTAACAACAATGTTATAGACTTCTTATACTTAGGTTTTTTTTTACTTTAATGATCCCTGCTTAAAATGCTAATACACAAACACTGTTAGTAGCGTATAATTAATAAGAATTAATTATTTCTCAACTGAAGCACTGCGTGAAGCATATTTTGTACTTTTATATTTTCTCAAACATTCTGAGAAAAACTGAATAATTAAAATTTTTATACCATTTTTTACATCTGAATGCAGTCCTTGAATTAGGAGATATTTCACACACTGTAGTAAAATTTTCGTTTCTGCATTCCTTGAAAGACATTCTATACCCTTCTGTCACTAAACACTTCTTTTGATTTAAAACTAATACGATTATTTCATGAAGTGAAAGCTAGGTTTTATGAGGTGTATATGCAGGCAGGTTCCTTGTTCAGAAGAAGCATTTTGGAACTGAATGTAGGAAAACATCTTTTTTAGATCAGTTTAGCGTTTCCTCATTGTTCTGTAGCTCTATTGCTAAGCAGCTTCATCAGGCATCTTGATTCCTGAATTATTTATTGTTGTGGGTTTGTGCTTGCTGGTCTTTTTTTTTTTACTGTCTCTTGCCTACTCATGGGCTTGCATTTGAACTTCTCTTTCTATTTGTTCTAGAACTGTGGAACCATTGGAATATTACAGGAGGTTTTTGGTGAGTGAAACACGAGTTGCCTGTATAAATTGCTTGTAGTGAATTTTTTTCTTGCTTGCTTCTGATCTTCCAACTTGTCTGTATGGAAATGGAAACTGAAAAAAATACCCAAAAACTCTCTGAGGACAGGAAAAATGATTGTGCTCTTCAGGCCATGTTTTTCTTTCCGTTTTGAAGCTGTTCTTCTTGGTGGGTAAATGCTTCTGTTGGTATAGGCTAAATTTGATCAAGATGCAGGTGATGCAGGTTTTTGACTAGTACAAAATTATGTCAAACCAGGCTTTAGATGCTACAGAAATTAATAATAGGGACTATTGCTGCTAATCATGCATGCTATAACTGTGGAGGAAAAACACTGACTTTGTTACCTTAAATGAGTTCATCTATTACTGAAGTTATATTGACTTAGAAATGGGTTCAGTATTATTGCATCTAGTTTTGGTTCTCGTAATTGAACTAAAAGTCTTTGCTTTTGAAAAGCTTGAAACTGTGATGAGTAAAATTCAGATCTAATATGATGGAATATTGTTTCAGTTTCTAACATAAGAGTTATGTATTGTACAGCTTCTGACTGATGGTATTTGAACGTTGGGTTTTCTTTGAGGGCAGGGTTTTTCTTTTGTTTTCCTTTAGTTCATTCTAAAATTAATTTTAAGTGCTTCACCAGATTGAGATAGAGGAGGGGAATTGCCTACGAAACCTAAACAATGCAGGCAGGTAGAAACTCCCATTTTAAGTTACCAGTGAGCATTCTTGGATAATACTCTGAATCTAGCCTGTAGCACTTACCCTTGAGACAATCAGTGTATTGTTATATTGCCTAAATAAATTAAAATTAATTTTAAAAATCAGGGGGTTTTTTTTGCAGGCTTGCAGCCACAAACTATGTATCAGCTGGTGAAAAACTGGTTAGAGTGTGACTGAGTTTTCCATAGCATTTTTGAAGCTGCATATTTCTCCTAAAAAGAAGAGAACATTATTTTTTATGAACTTCTGTAGCATAAATATTATTGTGTTACTTCATAAAATATGTCTTTTAATTGGAACTTTGTAATTTTTCTTTAGAAAGAGAACTGTCGGCCTGATGGAAGAGAGTTGGGTGAATTCCGGACAACCACTGTGAACATAGGCAAGTGCTTAAATGGAATAATAATAATGGGGGAGGTATTATTAATATCAGGTAGTAGTAGTGACCTTAATGACTCGCTAGTTGGTTTTCTTGGTTCTTGCATTTGGAAACCAGGAAGAGGAAGGACTTCTCTTTACAGTTTCAACAAGCATGAAAGAGAATGCATGGTACATGAATATCCCTGAGCATTGTTTGCAGTCGTGTTCTGGGCTGATGTGCACAGTGTAATTACTCAGTTCTGCTCCTGTATATGCAGCACAGTTTAGGTGCCCTCACAAGTTTGCAGATGACACTGAACTGGGAGGAGTGGCTGACACACCAGAGGGTTGTGCTGCCATCCAGAGGGGTCTCAGCAGGCAGGAGAACCTCAGCCATTCTCAGTGACTGTTTAATACAGAGTTTCTATCCCACTCTGGATTTGAGATTTTGCTTAGTCTGTGTTTAGTATAAGATGATGGAAAGTAAATGCTTTGTGAAGATGGATGTTATTTAACGCCCTTTGAATGGAAAATATATTTTATTGAACAGTACTTTTTCTCATCAGGTTCAATTACAACTGCAGATGGTTCTGCCCTGGTGAAGTTAGGAAATACCACAGTGATTTGTGGAGTAAAGGCGGTATGGTTGTTTTTTATCCTTTTCTGTTAGCTGACTTTGTGCATTTGTGTTTAGAATTAATCACCCTTGGAGTTACAATAATGTGCCAGTCAGATGCAATTGCAGTCTTTCACCTGAGTTACTTCCAGAGCTGAAAGTTAATATATAATGTAATTGTATAATCCTGCCTGTATAGTCTGAGAACATGTATTTTTGTGATGCCCATCATGTATGGGGAAGGATGTGTAAAAAACTAAAGCCCTTGTTATTTCTAGATAAAAGCTATATAATTGAAAAGTTACTGATCAATATTGGTCAGTAAGTGCACTGGGAATGAGCTGGCTGGACTGTTAAATGCCTTGTAGCCTCAACTCTACTGCTGGCCTGCAATGAACTACAAGACAACTCACTGCACATCCCTATACTGAGATTTTACATAGGAATTTACAGACAAGGACTGATTAAAAATGACTTTTTAAAATCTCATTGATAACTGGAAAGAGAACAGCCATTTTTATAAAGAAGAGCTGGAAAATATTTTGTATGAAATTCAGGTCTTCATTTTTCTCTTTTCTGTTTCTCCAGGAACTTGCTGCACCTGCAGTGGATTCTATTAATAAGGGATATATTGGTAAGTATTTCAGTATGGACCTTACTCAGGTTTTGTGTTGATTCAACTTAAAGGTTGTGAAGATTGTGAAGATTTCTTAAAACAATGAATTTGGGTCAAATTGTATTACATCCCTTGAAATTAATTTCAAAATTGATATCTAGGCATCTGGAATACACTCTGCTCTGCTTGAGAGTTTTCCATGTACAGCTACCTTTTTATTGCTGATTCCAGGGCAGGCTTGGAAAGAAACCTGCAGCAATGTGTATATTAGGAGGGAGAAGGTAGTTAATCTATAAAAGATAGTAGCGTGCAAGGTTGTGCAAAGCTATGTTAACTTCTGTTTCAAAGTCCCAGTAGGCAAAAAATGTAACTCTTAGAAACAGTGAAATAAAAACTGGTTATTTTTCACAGAGCTGTAGAAGTCCTGGGGGTACCTCCTCACTCCTGTTTGGAGTTTCTTTGGAAATAAAGTAATTCTATGGAATGGAGAGCTTAGACAAAGTCCCCTTTTTGTAATGCATCTCCCAGATATGTTGTTTGCAGTGAGCTTGACTATGCTTAGGGTTTTTTCATGAATGTTTATGCATGTTTTTGCTTCAAGTCTAAAGCCTCAGGTTTTTATGGTTGATGAAAAGCAGATAGCATACCAGTAAAGTCATGCAGTGGGATGGAAAGGTGCTGTTTCTTGATCTGCTGAAGAGTGCTTAACACTTAAAGAAGAGTTTGTGTGGGGTCATGATAGTCAGAGAAGGATTATAGACAGAAGGTGGTAGTTAGGAATAAGTGGTTTTCCATGGAATATATCATTTCTCAGTACAGAGAGTACTACAAGTTCTTTAATACAAACTCATGCATAACTTTATTCTTGAGGGGAGACGTAGGAAGGCTTGACTGAAAAATTCTTGGTCTTGCTTTTCATTTGAAGTACATAAAATGGTATTAAGAGCATCTGTTGTTTATTTATTTATTTTTGATGACCCATTGCCTGCTTTCTTTAGTTTATGACTAATGATTCTTGCTACCTAGTTCCAAATGTAGAGCTGCCATCCCTTTGTGCAGAGAGGTTTCGCTCTGGACCACCTGGTGAAGAGGCTCAAGCAGCGAGCCAGTTCATTGCAGATGTGATTGAAAAGTAAGAACCATCTTAGTGCTTTTAAAATATGAGCAACTCTGAAAGACAGTTTTCTATTTCCTTGCTTACTCTCATTTTATTTTAGTTCGCAGATGATAGTGAAAGAAGATCTGTGTATTGCCAATGGCAAGGTAAGTCGTATTTCAGAGTGAAGAGGGAAGTAATGAGATCACAATACTTGTACACAAGTACAAATACAGAAGGTATTTGGGGTTATAGGGGGTCCTATTGTTTTTTTGCTTTTCAGTCTTCATTACATCTTAAGTGCAAAAATCAAATGATGGAAATAAGTATCTGTATTTAATGTGGCCAGAATTTTCTTATATATTGCACTATTTGCTTAGCTGAGGTAAAATCTCACATGTGCAAACCTTTTTTGATAGCTTGCTTGGGTGTTATACTGTGATATCATATGTCTGGACTATGATGGAAACCTTCTGGATGCCAGTGTCTTTGCTTTGTTGGCAGCGTTAAAAAATGGTAAGTGTTCCATAGAGCAAGCGATTTGCTCTGATTAGTGTTGCTTTGAGAAATGCATTTGTTTTGAACCCTGGTAAGTAGGCAACTGGTTTATGGGACTGCTTGTTTCCTGTCATTTGAATGCTAGATTACTAAAACACAAATACAAGATGGAAATGATGGTAGGGGCACCATAGGTGTGTAACATCTAGAAAATAGATCTTTTTGTATGCTTATTATTGCTTTCTTAAAAGACTGATAGCTGTTTTGCCACGTGTTCTGTGGTGTCAGATACCTGAGTCTTTCAGCAGTGGCCATGAACAAGTTTAATGTCTAAATCAGGGTATTACTTTGATAATGTACTTTGTAGGCAGAATGAGCTGTTGGAGGTTTTGCTTACACAAATTGTCACAACAGAATATCTTTTCCTAGCTTAATGCACTATAGTTTGTAAAAAAATTTATGGACTGACTGTTCGCAGGCGTGTGGCTTGTAAACACATGCAGGCAGCAGTTTAAAGGGAAGCTTACGGCAATGCCTCCCTGTCTGTGAATTGCCAGCCTTGGAATTTCCTTTGCTGCTTTGCTCTGGTCTTCCCTGTCACTAACAATGTTGTCACAGCAAGGGTTAGCTGAAGGTCAGATTGCACTGTTTCTACAGATACATAAAATTCACAACATGAGTCTATATTCCTGTTCTTTATGTGTCCAATAGGCTTAGCGGGGAAAAAAACTTTTTTGTTAACTGTGACTCTGAAGTATTTTAATTGTGTGGCATTTTGGAATTAGAAAATATTTCTGTGTAAGGAGAAATGCTTCTGTTACCTTGAGTAAAAAATCAAGTACTTCTGTGAATGAGTAATTCTAAGCCAAATACTTTTCCTCGAATTTATGGGAATTTTTTGTAGGGGGTACCATTAATGTAGGCAAAACCCTATTCTGATTGATTTTCAGTGGGTTAAAAGAACAGCTTAAATATTTCAGTAGTTGTCAACATCTCTAGGCCTGCTAAACCCAGCAATGTTTAACGTTAGACGGTTGTAATTTTTCATCTCTTCAGTACAATTGCCGTTGGTTACGATAAATGAAGAAACTGGTTTATCAGAAGTTAATTTAAAACAGAAGAATCCTTTGATTATCAGAAAGCATCCGGTTGCCACATCGTTCGCTATATTTGATGAGTAAGTTCCAAACTATTTTGTACTTTATGGGAACAACGGTGTCTGTAACAGGAGTGAAAGACAGAGGATGCCACCAGTGATGTTTCTGCACTTCTGCCAGTGACCAGTGTGGCTCCTCAGGCAGTGCTGCTTTGCCCCTCTTAAATCCACGGCCTCTCTTGTTGAACAGGCCTGTAGTTCTGTGATGTAATGAGTATGCACAACAAAGTGCAGTCCGTACAGCTTCTTCCTGTGGCTTAAAGCAGAACTGGTTCCCAACGTAAAAGATATGCTTAAAAGTACAGGGATAGGTACTGTTTTAGGTTTTTTAAGTATCTTTGAGACGAAAGAATGTTACCAATGCAATTATTGATTTAGAAGCCTGTGTAAGTAACTGATGTAAAAGATGGTAGTTTTTGAACAGCTTATTCCAAGGATGTAGTCAACAGAGGAAGTAAAAAGTAACAGTCCAGTTAGAACAATAGAACCCCTGATATCTGAAAACATAATTACCCAAGGTGAAGTGTAACCACACTTAAGTCCTTGTTCATGTAGGAAAAGAATCTGATTATGAGAATTCAGAGTAATCACATCTGATAACTTGACTCCTCATCTGAAATTTTTTACTGTTTACATTAGGACAAGAATGTGTTCTACTGCTGTTTATAAGAAATGCAGTCATTTCTGGTGACATCCATTTGCAAAGTAGAAAGTGACAAGATAGTGCTCACTGTGCTATTCAAGATTTAGGCCTGTTTGGATTCACTGGAGTGTTATGGCACATTAATCTGTATTCACAGAAATGATTAATAGAAATTATTTATTATTAATATATTGATTAATAGGGTATTTCATTCAAGTAACAAATGAGGTGGGGAGGTTAATAATGTTGATCAAGTGATTACCAAAATGCAGCAGAGCAGGACATATTGGTACTTTAAAGTGCCTTTGTTAATTGCTTTAATACCATTGCTGGTGGGTCTGAAGTTTGATGTAGACCAAGAGTTTAGATAACATACTAGACAGACAGCTGTCAGTAGGGTATTACTTACACACAACTCATACATACTTACACATAGACCAAAAATGTGCCTGTGAAAGAAGTCTTTCAATGAATGTCTGTTGGGGTTTGTTTCCTTCCCTGAAACCAGCTCTTGCATGAAACAAGTTACTTAAGTCTCCCTTTAGCTCCTGAAACTCAGTATCAAGGGGGTGTGTGCCTGTGTTGTGTAGTTGAGTTGCCTTTTGGTTTTTTTTCTTTTAAAAGAAAAGTTCTGGTTTATTAGTTTTTTAAATTAGTTTGTTTGTTGACACAGCCCTTTAAATAAAATGCTTTACTTAGTCTGGCTTCCAGTGGTGTTTTCCTTCTGCATAAAAGCCCCCTTGAATAAATGAAACTTGGAGGGTGTGAATTAGCAAGGCTGTGGCTGAGCTGGGCTGGTGCAGAGCTGCTCCTGTGGTGGTGACTTGTACATCAACAACAGCCATGCACTGAACTGCTCATGTGATGGATGACAGCCAAAATAAGCTATCTTAAGCAACCTAGTAAATCCGATTTTGAACTATTCCCAGTCTGAGTGATGTTAGAGTTCTCTGACAAGAAACTGAGAACTACTTTACCCTTGGAAATGAGTTTTGCTTTAAGGTGTCTGGTAGAAATTAGTACAGCCTACACCTAAAACCAATGCTAGTCTTTTGCATAACTACAGAATAATGATTGCAACATTTCATACTGCATACTGCAAATGGCAATTTAGTGGCATTTTCCTGAAATACATCGGTGTCAGAAATTTATGAAACTTACAGCTTTTATGCCTATTTTCCACAGTCATGAACACTTGATTATGTGGAATCTCCCACATTTTTTGGCTTTTTCCAAAATTGCATTGTGGTAGGAAAACAGACAAGCTTGAGCAGTAAATCAGTCTACAAGTATTTTGTAAGACTACAGTAAAAATTGTATTTTTCAATAACATTAATGGAGCAATGTGTACCAACATATCTGCATGCATTTTTCTTTCACAAGCACATTACTCATTGTTGATCCAACTGCTGAAGAAGAAGATTTAGCAACTGGAACAGTAACCATTGTAACCGATGAAGAGGGCAGACTGTGTTCTGTCCATAAACCAGGTACTTCTAAATTTACTACCAAGAAACCTACGGAGATGATAATGTTAGGTCAAGGAAAGATTATACCCCTGCTTTGCTTTGTGAGATGCAGGTGCTTTATGGTAACAGAGTGTCTGCTTGAATCGTTGTTAATTTACTTACTCTTGAAATGAGTTTTAAGATGGTGACATGACTAAAGTTCAAAAAGCAGTCCCAGTTTGACCTACATACAGCAGAGGGTAAATTCTGGGCATGTCTTCTGTTACTGCTCTAGGTTGTTTCCATTATCTTTGCTTGAAACGAGAGCTGGGAAAGCTGTATGCTCCCCAGGTGAAAGGTGCTGGTCATGACAATTACTATATTAATACTTGTATCTGGAAATCCCAGTTAGATATATGTAACTGAAGTGTAAGTAGAAAAATAATTGTTCCCTGTAATTTTTAGGTGGAAGTCCTCTTACAGGAGCCAAACTTCAGGACTGTATCACCAGAGCAATTACAAGACACAAAGAACTAAAGAAGCTGATAGACAAAGTAATAAAAAGTGTAACACCCAAGTGAACAAAACGAGAGCTCTTTTCAAAAATGGATTTGTAAAAATTGTATTTGTTACAGTGTTCACAAACCTTTTATACTAAATAAACAAATACCAATACTACATTTACAAAGTTCATTTTTTCTAAAATGTTTTTCACCCTTATTCTATGTACAATGCTGTTGAGTGGTAAAAAATACAAGATAAAACATTCTGTTAAAAAATTAAGTGACTTGAGGAAACCAGATCCTAGCCACTTTATAGATGAAATTTCTAAGTTCTGTAAGGTTGGCTTCCAAAATCAGTTCGTTTCTTCTAGTGTCATGTCAAAAGTTCATTTTCCCACCAGTAATATAAAACACTAACTTAATTTTAAGCCTTCTTAATAATCTGGAAAAAAATCCCCTTTGAATCAAGTTTTTGGGGGGATGCAAGTCTCATGATTTTGAAGGGGCTGATGTGCCTCTTTTCCTTTTACTTTTTGAGTGGCTGCCTGAATGCTGTTGATGATGCAGGTGAGCTGCTTGTGCTGCTGCCGCTGCCATAGCCATTTGATGCTGCAAGAATCGCAACTGCTGCCATGAAGGAGAAGGGAGAAAAAGCTTGTTAGTGTTGACTATAAAGCTTTCTCATCAGGAAGAATGGGGACTGGGGGGGAAAGGAAGAAAAAAAATGAGGAAGCACCAGGTTGACAAAAGGAACACACCATGTACTGGGGCAATGGGTACAATCAAGCAGCACCAGTGGCACAGAAGCCTGCTGAGGGCACCAGCTAACATTTTACATGTGTATGTGCACAGCTTTGTTTCTTTGCCCATTCTCTCCATTGCAGTAACTGCAGTAACTCAGCAACTTCACTGAGCGTTTGGGTTACACAGTACATTTTTAACAACGTAACTTCTCAGTGTATGCATCATATGAATTTTCTGTATGTATTAGAGGAGACTGTGTGCTAAAAAAATAGTATTTTCATGAAGCATCTGAATGCTAAAGGAATGCTTTGCAGAGCTGTTGCTTCCATGTTCTGACCGTAGCAGTGCTACATTAGAATTTCCAGGTGCTTACATCATGCCATTTTGAAATCTGTTGGCACCTGGCATACTATTTAGATATGTGCCACAAGCACCCCTTGAATGTTTGCAAATCAGGAAGGTGGAGGGCTTAAACAAATAAAAATAAATTCAGTGCTCCAAGCTGAGAGAACCACAGATTTCAGGTCTTGCATGATAATTTACCAAATAGATGTTAGTTTTGTTGTTTCTTTTCTTTTTTTTTCCAGTTTGCGAGACCATAACTGCATTGGTTAAAAACAGAGCCCAAAGGGCAGTATTTTTTATTTTGGAGCCAAGAATTGTATTTTTAATTTTCTTTTTTTTAAACACAGTCAGAGTGAAGTTGCTGGATTACTTGTATCTGTTGCTGCTGCTGCTGCAAGGCTTGTTGTTGTTGCTGTTGCAGGGCAGAAGAGAGCTGGAGTCTCTGCTGAGGAAGGCTTTGCCCAGGTCTGTTCACGGCAGAGCCAAGCTGAGACAACACTGAGAAAGGAGAAGGGGAAAGCAGGCAGGTCAAAGAGGTCAGGTTGAGTTGGTCAGGGAGGGAAAACAAAGGAATATAGTGTAACAGGAAAGGGGGATCAATAGAATTAGTTTCAGAGTCAAATTGGAAACAGTGCAGAATAAAGTATACATGATATACATACTCTGTTAGTTAGAACATAATTAGATTATGAAGTGCTTGTGGAGACACAAAGGTTTCTCACACTGGATGTAAAGCACACAGTTAAAGAAACATTCCTTAATGAAGTCTGGCATGAAGTTCCCTGCATTTTCATTTTGTCTTAAGTGTAACTTATTTTCGTGTGATACTATCAATTGATGGCACTTAACTGCCAAATAAAGCAGAGAAGTGCATGCTTTAGAAGTTGAGTATTTCTCATATAATTCATGAGCTTATAATAAACAGTAAATCATTCTGATCTAACGTAAGACTTCCTTAAGACCAAACTTCATTTCAGTGTGAATTTATCAACATAAACACTCAACTACAAAAGGAGGCTCAGCAAGCACATACCTGTAGCTTGAGGTTGCATAAAATTCCCTACTCCAGTCAGGTTAATTACAGCAGCTTGTTGGGCAGATAATGCCTGATCTTGATTGGATGGACCTTGGTCAGACCCCTAGCAGAAATGAAAAGCTTGATCCTTATTACCAAACTTCCGTATCAACGAATAAGCAAATAAAGCCAGTGTGAAGGCAAACTTCTGAACTGCCATTTAAAAACATTTAATGATGGATTTAATGCTATGTCATCCAGTGCATGTAGACACAGGCTATAATGTAGTCACTAACAGCAGAACAAACAAATATTGAATATGCCAAAACAGCTTTGTTTTGGCAGAAATGGTATTGCTCCTGTTACCCAGAAGAAGTTCCACGTAGTTGTCAATTTCTCAGCAGTCTAGCAGAGACTACACTTTATGGGTGTAATCTTATGATAATTTCATGTCCCACTCCCAGCCCCAAAGTCTTCAGGGGCCCCTGAAATCATCCATGTGCAAAGGCCCTAATCAATAAAGTGTCCAAAGTCTGACACACTCCCGTGTTCATACTGTGCCACACACTCCTAATTTTATAAAAATACAAACCCTGCTTTTTAAATTGTATTTTCAGAAGAGAAGTTTTCACAGTAATCACTTAAAAGGAATTAGTGGAGTCTGACCTAGTGTCTCTTGAAGTCGAAGGGTGTGGAATTATGACCTCTTCTAGAACTTAAATTATTCATTGATTTATAACACAGGGAAGTGAAGCATTATATGCACAATTCAAGAAAACTGCATGGCTTATCAGTCAGAAAAAGCTAGTGCAGTCCAGCAGTTGCAATGCTTCTTTAGCATAACTGTACGATGTAGTGCCACTAAGATCTAGGAAAACCAGACCAAAGGATTAAATGTTGAGACATCATCACCTCCATGATGACCAACACTTAGAGTCATAGAACCACCATGTGGGGAAATCCCCTGTGTATGAGATGAGAATGCATATTTATATTATGTTGGTAGCACAGAATATTGTTGTTCTTTTTGGGCCTAAGTTTTTTCCACTAAGCACTGTGAGCACATGAATTCTTGTCCTTATGAAAGCTAAGGAATCTAGTGTTCATAACAGCTCATTTTAACCAACGACTGCCTAGTCTTACTCTATAATGCAAGATACGAGATTCGTTCCTTAGGGCAATTTAACCAGTGCAGAGATTGATTTTCTCCAGAAAAACTTTCTGCCACAAGAGGGACTATCTTACATCAGCCTTTTTGTAAATGCCCTTGATGTTCAGTATCTAGAAAATAAAACTCAACAGTATGAGGTCACATGAATTTTTAAAAGTAATTCAACTACTAACTGACATTCAGAGATTTGGATGCTGTGAACAAATCTGAAAGCTTCCCATTAAACTGTCCCACAATCCAGAACAAGGCCTATGGCACAGGAGGCTATATACCATAAAACATTTGAAAGAGGCATCTTATTTATGAACAGTTTACAGTAGCACAAATGAAATTAAGACAAACTTGAGTATCCAGTAGAGAGTATTTGGTAAGCAGAAGGCTTGCATGTGTGGGAAGATGAACACAAAAGCAGAGCAGATAGTTTTCCCAAACTGCTGCATTAATGTTGGTTAGGATTTTTAAGTACTGGCCTGGAACATGCACCTTAGGATTTTAAGGTGCAACTGACCCCTGAAAATTTGTCACTTTGAGGACAGACTGGTCTCTATCAAGACTTTAGATTTCCTCAGTGATTAAAGCCTTTAACATTAATTACAGGCAACAGCAGAATGAATGTCTTAAGATTACTGCTTTAAACACAACTGATATTTCCTTTGGTGCAAAGGAAATTCTGTTGAACTACAGCAGTGAGGGTTGTAAGCCAACTCACAGCAGTGTCAGTAACAAGTTTTAGTTACTCTAATAATCCTGACTGCATTTCTTCCCTGTTCATGGGATGTATCTGTTAGTTATGAAACAAAGCACTAAGCTGATTTTACACCACTCATACAGTGGGGCTGGCTCTCTTCATGATAAGAGTTAGACAATGTTCAGCCAGTTGTTTGGTTACAGCTTTTCTATAAAGGATATAAATAAAGGAGTATAACCCAGCTCCAGCCATAGCAACAGAGCCATTGCAGTCTTTGCTGCTTGAGAAGGTTTAGCAGGAAGACTTTCCTCCCCCTCTGCTTCAGATCTATTGTGTAATGGCTCATTTACTTGGGGAGATGGGGAGAATAGGAGAAACTGTTTCATCCATGCACCCCAGACTGAGGGCTGTTAGCACACACCTGTTCTCCCTGTTGCTGAGGGCTACAGGTTGGAGACTGCTGAGATTGTTGCTGTGCAGAAAACTGTGACAACTGCTGCTGGAGTGGGTTAAAAATAAGAGAACCACCTGGAAGCTGTTGAAGATTAAAAACAAAAGGCATAATTCAATCGAACTGCTGAATTTCCCACTGTTCTCGGATGAACATAGTATTGACAGCGACGTACTTCCTAGTGGCTTGGTTTTTGTTTTGTAATTCCTTTACAATCAATCAGTTTACAATCATTCTGTTTGTGAAAATGTCTTATGCTCTGAAAACAAACTTGCAAGAACTTATAGCAAGATATTTCCACAGGAAAATACGTTTTAATTATTCTAATTAAAATGGCAGATGCTGTACTGATACTGGAAAGGTAAAAGCCAATTTTCAGAAGTACATAATTTCCACTTCCAGAATATTCCACTGAATTTTAATAGACAGTGAAACGGCCTTGATTCCTCTCCCTTACCCCAGGTTTAACTGCACTTATTTCAGCCAAATTGTTCTTGGTTTATATGCGTGGCAGAACTAGCTTGAAAGGATGTCCTTCAATGTGCAATCAGTCCAATACAAGCATTTAATTCTATACAAGAGCTCTTCTCTGGCATAACTGCCTCCTGTGCCTGCCCTTTTCCATGTTTCTGGAGTAGGCAGATGAGTGGGAAGAGGAAGTAGCAAAGCTGGTAATAATTTTTTGAAGCATGGTGCAACATACGCAGAACACTGATGCTGCAATTCTGCACCTGCATCTGGCAGCTGACTTCAAGGTCTGGGAACTCCACCCAGTTCCACAAACAGTCCCACAAACAACAGAGTTGCTTTTAAATGCAACTCTAACATAATATACAACATCTATTCATGTTTCTATTTGTATGTATGCTTAGTGCAAAGAAAGCATTTACAGACCTTCTAAACTCCCTATCTTACATGAACTTCCATTTCTATTACCAGAAGCTCTTTAAACCTATTACTGCACCTACCTGTGCATGCTGAGCTTGGCTTTCAGGCATTCCATGCCTATAACCTCTGAGTGATTGTACTGCACTGTTTTGTACAGTATAATTGTAACTTTAGTATAAAGAATGATCTGCAATGAAAGCTTAGACAAATCCTGAAAAATTAATTTTAGGGTTAATCTTTTGAATCCAAATGTCAGAATCTTTATATTGTAACTGAGAATTGTCTGCTTCGTTCTGAGCTAGGAATATAATTTCCACCTGGTATTTCTATGGAAGTAGCCTTTTCTCTTATTCTAAGCCTTTCAAATAAGCAATTAAAACTTGCAGTAAATGGTCTGACTAACTGGCTCCAAAGATCTGTGGGAGGCAGTGCAGTAAGCAGGACTAAGCAGGTCTCTAGAGAAAGATAAATTATCATTATGATTGTGTCCAAGTATATCAATTACCTGTAGAAGATTTAAGGGCCGAAGATTTGATGTATTTTTCAAACCAAATGGGCTGCCTGTTAAAGAAAACATCTTTTTATTAGTAGTGAGTCTTTACTCAGTTGTATTTGTGTTTTGCAGCACACCTTTCCGGTGGGACTATTTCTAAACATTTGGAAGTTGGAAAACTGACAAGTGCAAATTTTATACTTAATACAATGCTGCATTTTCCATAATGCGGTTCATAGTTACTCAGACTCAAAGTGCAAAAAAGATGAGTAAATGGAAAGAAATCTGTATCACTACTAAACACTGTACCCTGTGACCTATCATCTGTTAAAGCATTTACACAAACGTGATTATGGAGAACACCACACCAGTTATTTTTCAGTGATCCTTCTTCTGCCTCTAAAAAGTTTTACTGTTTGTACAGTAAATCAAAAAATCTCCAAAGGCTCAATGAAGTAATACACAATCCCACCCCAAATAAATCTGAGCAACACTTCAGTAAGAGAGCAGCTATCAAACAGAAGCCCTGGAGGTCTTGCACAGACCCAGCTCAGCTCACTACTCACATCTGTTGTGTGGGTGACAGCACAGCACGTAAAAATCTTTGACACCAGACTGGTAGAGGCTGATAGTGTTTGAAAGGACAGAATCAGACTAAAAGCAATCCTTCTGAATTGAAGAAATGGTTCAAAACTCAGTAACATTAAATTAAAAAAAGACAAATGACCAAGTACAAAATTGTAACTGTCTTTGTGTCTATACAGCAAGAAAGGACATGAGAAGTTACAGTAAGTCACAAACATATCCAAATCATCCATATCACAAACTACAGAGCACACAAGGAAAGAACCTCTTCACACAGTTTACATTTATAAAATTCACTGTCACAAGATGCTGTAGAGATTCCAAAAATATAAATGGGTTAAAAAACCAATTAGATAAATCCATAGACTAGAAATCTAGCACAGGATATTAAGCACAAAGATCCATATGGATATTCTTCAGCTGAGAAAGTCTCAAAGCTGTAGATTGCCAGAAGAGGTACAGTTGTAGACAAGGGATGTTTCACTTCACACTTTTGCCTCATCTTAAACTCTCTCCTCAGTATCCTCTAATGGCAACTGTCAGAAACAGAATATAGACTGGATGGATTTTTGGCCTAAACCAGTAAAGCCATTCTTATGTTAAGGTAATGCTGTTGCAAAAAAATACAGATAAAAAATAGGCAGACCTCATTTGGGGAAATGTTAACAGGAATGTTGTGAAAGAGATGAGATGCATTTATTCTGCTGTGCTCCACAGTGGTAAATCAGCCAAGCTCAGGCTTGTTTCCAGTTTTGGTTATCACATTTTAAGAAGGATGTAAGCAAATTGGACAGTCTAGAAAAGAGTGACAGGATTATGAAAAGTTTGAAAAATACGACCTATCAGAAAGAGAAGACAAATGTGGAACATGACAGCATGTTTGATACTTAGAAGGTAAAGAGAAAGGGTGAACAACTATATTTCATGTCTGAAAGGTATAGGAGAAAAAAAAATTGCAATTCAGGAGATGCACTGTAATTAGAAGGAAACATTTTGCATGGATAATGAACTACACTAAACAGCTACTGAGGGAGATTGGCATCTTCTTTAGTGAAGATATTTAAAGACGGTTTAGATAAACACTGGTGCAGTATGGTTTAGACAGATTTGACTGTCTTAGCATAAGGGACGGGTATCTTGAAGTCTTCTACTGTTCTGATTCTATAATCATATATATTTGTCTTTATTATATGCTCAGAAAAAATAAACTGATAGTTTAAATCCTGCTTTTAAGATTTATATAGATGCATTTGAAGGCAATAAGGACTACTTAATTGTTGTACAAGAATAAAGTAGTACCAGGGCTAGAATCAAATGCTGC
The DNA here is from genome assembly GCA_013397895.1 of Origma solitaria. Taxonomy (NCBI): domain Eukaryota; kingdom Metazoa; phylum Chordata; class Aves; order Passeriformes; family Acanthizidae; genus Origma; species Origma solitaria. The sequence goes on along the minus strand of VZRL01004528.1, from coordinate 1,210,355 downwards.
ACACATTTAAAAAGTGAGGCCTCTAAGTTCAATCATGTCATTTTTTTGGCAGTCATCATTATCAAAATTGCATTTGAATTTGGAGCTTCTCTCAAACTTCTTACTAAACACACGAAACAATCAAGGTTTTGACTGTGTATCCCCAGCCTAGCTCACCAAAACCCAACTTCGAACAATCTCCAACACAGCTTACACTTTGAATGCTAAAACATGTATGTTGTTCCTGAGCTCCAGCCATCAAATACACAACCTATTCACGCAATGGCCACTTCAGTCCATTTTTTTCACGAAATGTTTTCACACTGTCCCTGTCTGCAGGGTGGCTTTTCCACTCAGTCACACTGACCTGCTTGAGAGGCAGACTGCATTGCAGCGGGCAGCGCACTTGGTACCAGACCTCCTGGGGGTAAAATGCCACTCAGATTTATACCTGCAGGGGCTATGGCACCAGTGTTGCACCCCAACATAGGGTTTGAACCACTCATCAGTGACTGTGCTCCACTGTAGAAGAGGAAAGACAACATATCAAACCCAAGTGACAAAAGTAAATCTGAATAACTAAATTTTTGCCCTCTGTCTCATGGCAAATAAATCAGTTGCTTGCTGCAAATTCTGGGATTATGGATAAAGCATCAATGCAGCTTAAAAAAAAGTTGTTTTGCCAAGAACATAACAAATATATTCCATATTATTGGCATATACAGATTTTTTCTTCTTTGCTATCAACTGAGGAAAATAAACCACAAGTGCTCTTTTCATTCTAGAAATATTAAAAGATCAACAGTCCTCAAAATGGTTGTACTATCATAAAAGGAACAGGTTTGTGGTTTTTTGCCCTATAAAAAATACCAATTTATCAACAGTGACCAACTGTTGCACATCTTAGCTGAGTAACTTAAATGGCTGATACCTGCATTGAAACACAGTGTCTCACACTGACCATCTTAATCACAGAATTTTCTCTAGTCTAAAAAGCAGTTCATGTTATACCATACAATCTATTATTGATAGCATTTTATTTTCTTCAAACCACTATATGAGTTTTAAGGATCAAAGAGTGTTTAGCCTCAATGTTTGTTCAAATTGCTAGAAACAGATCTGTCCCCATTTTTCATTTAGATTGGTCTGAATATGATAGTCTGTCTCCTCTCTGATTAATGAAAGTTTTCAAACTTATAGAACAAAACATCAGAAACCACTTAAATTTAGATAAAGCCTTAAGAAATGAACCTATATGACTCCAAAAAGATGAAAGCAATAAAGGTTTTTCTTTATAGGTCTTTTCAATATTCTAATAGTAGGTGGCTTGTATTTGGGAAATACAAATAATTTCTAGTGGCTCTTCACTTTGTAATTACAAAGTGAGTGATCTTTTTTGTATTGCAGATCCTGAAAAATATCTACTCTAAGGGATGGTGGACAGTCCTGGACCACTGCCCCCTCCCACCAACCAACCAACCCACCCATGGCAAATTAAGAAACCATCATAACAAAAGACTTACCACACAGAGCCCACTACATTGATGAAGTTAAGTCCTGCAGGGTTTGCCATGACCTGGGTGGAGGTTGTTCCTGTAGTAATGGATGTTACCATGGTGGAAAGAGGAATGGTCATTACAGGCAGTGCCTGGCTCAGAGACATTTGCTGCTGAGCAAATGGGGTTAACAAAGTGGGCTGAGGGGTGAAGCCTGAATCTTGGGGAGTAGGGGTGGCAGAAGGGGTAATAGGAGTTGAGCTCTGAGCATCAGGAGGGTGTGGGGTCGATGAAGGGGTGTTGGTTGGAGTAGGAGTAGATGGTTTAGGAGTTCCAGACCCTGCTCATTGAGAAAAATAAAAAGTGCTAGTTTGTTACAAAAGGCCTTTTTGTATAATAAGGTTAATGGAATCTTACTTAGCACTGACAATTTCTTCCGTTTTTTAGACTGCAGGTGTTAATTTCTACACAACACAAGTGTTGCAGCATACACTCATTGTTAAGGATGCAGTATAATCACAAAGAAAACCCATTCTCCATGCTTCATTCCTTGTGGCATACACCAATTTGTATCCTGCATTAAGGCTTCCATAATTTATCATACATTAGGTTGTAATTCCTTTCAGGAATACTTAAAACAATTTCTTCGAGACCTTTTTAACCTAATTACCGTTTTTGGCCTAAACTGTTAAACAAATAGTATCTATGTATGGCTTGCAGAATTGCATTGTGTTAAAAACATATCATGGAAAACAAGAGAGTCAAAAAAGAACCTGTACTAGTTCAATAATCGTGGGGCTGATCTAAATTTCATCAGACAGTTAAACTGCCATTTGCCAAACACCGATAAAATAAAAATAAATTATTTAATATTTAAGAACCAGAGGATAATACTGCATCTTTAAAAGCTACTGTGTAATTCCTTCTGCTTAAATATAGCACATACAGCTGTATTTGTTGTGGATGCAGTAGGCAAAGTTTATCAATAGAAAAACAAAACAAAACCCCCAAAAAGCTTGAGCCTTTTTTTTGTTTTGGTTTTTTTTTTTAAGCTTTCATGTCCTGCAGAAAGAAAGGAAATAAATACGAATGGTGACCAGAGCCTTTAAGTAACAATTGTGTGCAGCAGATTTATACAATTCATAATATTAACATAAAACCAGACTCAATATGTTAGGAGAAAACTTTTCTAAGTTTTCTTTTTTTCCTTGTGCAAAACAAGAAGGCAGAAAAGTTACACTTTTTGAGCTACCCAGATTTAAAATTATTTAATGCAAAAAGCATATTGTAATACCATGCAGGATACTGGAATGTGCAGTATACAATTATTCATAAGAAAACTGAGAAGCTGCAGCTATGGTTTCCTCCTTGTACAGATCTGTTCACAAAATGGCTCAAGACACATACATGTTTTAGAAATTGTTTATGATCTACAGCTATGATTACAATGATCCTGTCAGTGTTACTGAAAATACTTGAACTAGGATGTCACTTCCGACTGAAATTTGCATTTTAACACCTGAGAATATAGTGCTATCAGCAGCAGCATCACCACCACACTTGCAATCAGCAATGATTTGTAAAACAGTGTAGGAGTGTTTTTAAAAAATCATCTTATCGTTTATTGTATCATCACCTCGGGACTGATCAGATTATATACATACATAGATACACAACTGCACCAGCTCCTATAACATTTAAAAAACCAGATGCTTAAATTATGTAAAGGCAAATTGATCTAACATACTGTTTTTACACTGGAGGAAAAAAATCTACACTTTGGAATTTCATCTCATCACATCATCTACCAGCCTTTCATATATGAGGAGATCATGCTAATTGCATAAAATGTATTAAAACGTATACACAGAGGGTGCATACATATATATACAGAAAACAAACACAGTTACAATAAACATAAAATACATACAGTGAACAAGAGACCTGCCTAAAGCTGCACAACTTATACAATTTAGGGTACACTGTACACTTAAGCTTCATCATTCCACAGGTTAAGAAGTTTATCTCAGGAAGCATTTATGCAAAAGCCTAAGATTTAATGGAGAATTTAGGTCGTGACTCACTTTGTGAAGAGCTCGCAGGAGACATGGCAGCTGGAGAGAGCATGCTAACTTGATTAAGATCCATAGATTGTTTCCGAGAAAGACCAGGAGGCTTAGAAGGAGGAGGTGGAGTTGGGGATTTTAGATGGCCACTTGACTGTTGTGAACTAAAAATACTACCTGAAAAAGCATAATTAAAATGCATTACTGTTCTGTGAGTACATGTTAATTTGAATATTAGGATACAATTTTGTGAACAATATAATCAGAAATTAAAAGACAAAACAAAATGAAAACATGCTCATCTCATAGATAAGATACTTGTATTTTTTTATTAAATCTTTACTGAAGTGATATCCTGTCATTTTACAACAGTCAGAACGTGTCAAAATGAGATGCTTGAGTCAAAAGATAATTACCTGAAGAGCTACTTCCTGAACTTGAAGGTAATTTGATAGGAGGAGGTCGGTGTTTTACACCTTTCCCCAATACTGAAGATTGAACAGAGCCTGATACACTTTCTGGCTGCTGGGAGGAAAGAGAAATTAACACTACCACAGCAATGATGAGAGCTTCCACATAGTTGACAGAAAAGACAATTCAATTAATTTGTATTAAGACTTCTCAAAACTACAATAAAATTCCTTTTCAGACATTTCAGATGCTTTTGTATTTCTTTATAAAAACAACCTATGATGAACTCTCTTTAGATGAAGTGTTTACCATCAAGAAGCAGCATGGAAGTGGTGGTAAAAATTTAAACTGAACGAAGAAGTAATTAAAATAATTAGGGAGTTTCACTTATGTCCATAACTCTGAAATCATTCTTACAAAGTTTCACAAATGTGAGAGTGAAAAACACACTTCAAATAAAAGAACATTTAGGTTTCACTTGAAAAGTTACATAATTTCATCATTCACTCTGTATATACCTGCCATTTTCGAGCAAGACAGACTTAAAGAACAGGATCAGCATTCTTCATTCTGGGAGCAGGATTTCAAATAAATTCAGGAAAATACTGAATGCAGAGAAATCAAGACACATTTCCCACTGGCTTCAGTGGGACCAGAACTTCATATTTTGAGAGGGAAGATGCAGCCTTTTTGTTTGTTCTTGTTACCTAATTATCAGGTTTTCTGCACATAAGTCTACTTCAGCTACTTGAGTCTCTAGTTCTCAGTCACTCACAACAGACCCTAAATCCATAGTTCCAATAGCTGATGCTGTCAAAAGACTTAACAGTGAAACACATTCACAGTTACAGTCTATGTTTTTACCTATAAAGCAGGTATCCATAAATGCAAGTAATGTCTAAAGAAACATACAGTTCGACAAACTGCTGAAACTAGGAAATGAGGCTGGCAACATAGTGAATGGAATATTTCAATACTGAAGCCCAAATTAGATGTGCAAGGGCTAAGAAATCAGAGCATTATACATCATGCAGAATCACCCTTTTGGTGAGCTTAGCTTCCACTGATTCTCAGTAGTAAGAGACTCTATGTGCTTCTAATTGCTTGCTTATAAGACAGAATCTTTGAGGAAAATTCTGAGGATTACCATTCTCTTCTTCTATTAAATTCTGCTTTCTTGATTTTGAAAATAAAGACCAATGCCCTATTCCAGTGGTGACTAGATCATTAAATACAATAACCTGAGTAACTTTGGTGGTGACTTGGTCAAACAAGTTCACTTCCACAAGTACCCTTCCACCCCAATTTTTATATATTATATATTACATATTACATATTATACATTATACATTCTATATATTTAAATGTATATATACACACACATGTGGATGTACAGGCCTGTATATGTACACACATATACAGAAACATTCATATCCCTTTCTGCAACTGCTTGCCTTCGAATGCTGATGGTCTGGCTGACACCAGGAACTACATCTTTGAGGGAAACGTTGTTGGAGTTTAAAAGTAGGTGTTTAGGGGAAAGATGCCACAAAGGAAATACCCCAGTGAATACAAATCCTGTTTACTAGCTGGGGCATAACATACAGCATACTGCTAAAGTACTGACTGACCAAAAAAAGCCAGAAGCAGCAAGTAAAACACAAGGCAACACCAACAGGCATGAAAATTTGGGAAAAAGTTGTTGAGCTTTTTGTTTTGGGCTATTTTGGTTTTTTGTTGTTGTTGTTGCTGTTTGGTTTTTGAGGGGGTTTTTTTGTGTTTTGTTTGTTTGGATTTTTTTAAGTTTTCCTCTTCAAATTGAAGAGAAAATAATTTGATTTCTAAAGGTAAAAGAAGTTCAGCTACTCCATCTGCTTCTGTGTTTACTGACCTGCAAAACAAGACACACAGCTGCATTTTACTATACTGCTCTATGAAGGTTCATCTGAACAGGGGAAAATGCTAAACCAAAACCTTGGAGATAACTACGATACACAGCCAAATCCCCACCCCCCAAAACTGCTAAAAGACAACATTTGAACATTGAAAACATAAATGCTTTCCCCTAATTTTTCCAATATACTCACATTGAATGATCGTGACCTTAACACATTTAAAAATTCATTCAGGATGACATTTTTAGGTTATTTTACTGTTAAATGTGGATAGAAAAAAATTATTCTAATAATTCAATAATTAAGGGCAAATAAAAGAAATGTGTAGCTTGATAAACTCACTTCCATTTCCTTCCCTGGAGAAAGATGACTGACTGATCCACTTGAATTATGAAACATTTTCACAGTACATTTAGCTTCATTTTGCACTAACTCCTGGTACTGGTTCACCACTCTGAAACAAACAATGAGGACATAAAAAGATTAACAACTTTGAACTTCTTAAGTAGATACATATAGATAAACAGATAATTCTGTATGTTATAGTCATAGACTTTTATATCTTATGTAAGTACATCTCTACATAACATCAAGATGCACACATATAAAATATATTTATACCTCTGTATATTTCTAATTATATTCCTCGGCTCTTAGATTTATTCTATTTTAACTTTTAATCTCCCTTTTTTCTAATGCAAAATACAGTGTGAGAAACATACTCTTGGAGGAATATGGAAAACAATAGGCAGAACAGCTCAGTTCCCAAAAGCAACTGCTGATCTTTGGGATGTCAGTCAATGGGGATCCCATTCCCCCTTTATTACATAGATCCAGAATCTTTATTAAAAAGTCTCCCTTCTGCTTATGCTACCTGTGGAACAGATGACCCTCCTTTAGCTTGAGGTCTATGTCATATGAGTCTAAATGTAAGGGCTGAACAATCACTCCTCTTTGAGCATTATGACAGACATTTGATAAAGCATCAGGTAAACAAGTTTAAAATACTGTTCTATCAAACTGAATCAAATACTAATCAAATTGAATCATCTCTACTAATCTAAGACAACCAAGCTGAAGGAATACTGTTTCACAAACATGAGCACAATATACAAAGTGACCTTGAAATATCAAGCTGAAGTGCTGTAGTCACTTGCACTCTGGAAGCCTGGACCTCAGTGAAAAACTCTGGAATATTTCCATTACCTCACACCGAAATGCAATGAAATGCACTGCATTTTGATATAGCCCTGCTTCTGTAATATGCTGTTACCTGACTAATGCAGACAAGACATAAGCAAGGGCCCTGACACACACCACAGAGGAAATGGGGCAGTGTACTTTTTTTACCAATTAGATTTTGGACTGACTTAAAATTACAGTAGAATCAGGGTAGTAAAATGCCATGTACTTGAAAAGGTGGTCCTGCCCTCCCCTACTGTTTCTTTGTGTCCTTGTCCCTGAAACCCTGTTGCTTATTCTGATGAAAGGACTTATGCAACCCAGTGACAAACATGATCAGGAAATCAATCCCAGGTAACACTAGGCTCTTGTAATATTGTTGTTTCACTTTCCAGCCAACCAATCCCCCCCAGTTCAGCTTACAGAACAAGCAGCAAAAGTATCAGCACAAAGGAGGCAGGAGAGAATATAAGCAAAGAGTTTCTTGATCAAAATCACCTATTTAAAAAAAGAACATTATTATTGATTTTTGATCAAATCGAAGACTCATTTCCCTGGCAGGCACACAAGGGTGCGTGGGGATAAGAGCTATGACACCTACATGAGCTAGAGGTATCCTATGGAGGCACAAAACCACAACTGGCTCTGACAGATGCTGCTTTTTAAAGGTTCTATGCTCACGTGAACAGGCAACCTAATGTGACACACACTGACAAACACTTAAAAACCACTTGTTTTTCTGTTTCAGTTATCCCTGAATTGCTACTCCTACTCATTCTACAACTAAAATATACTGAAAAACTGTTTTATTACTTGCTTCTCTAGGAAAGCTGAACCAATACATGCACAACACACAAAACTAAGATGTATACATCTTAAATCCTGAATTACATTTCAAATGACAAGTTCAAATGAACCATTTCCATGACTGCTAATTTACCATACCAAATGTCAGGATGAAATTACTGCTAAGTGCTCTTGGAGTTCAGGTAGCATGACAAGCTGTACTCACGTATTTGATGCCCTCTATTCTTCCTTGCTTGTTAAATACATAAACTACACACTATCCTACTTCTTGATATGATGACTAATTTCTCCTATTTCCCCTCATTTGTACTGCATCTGTTTCTATAACCATAACACTGGCAGTCATAACTGCCAAAAAGAAACAGAATTTATTATTTGTCATCAAGCCAAATAGCAGTACAAACAATATTAATTTACCTTTCAGCATCAGTCTTCGAACCAATAAGGAACCTAAAATGTAAAATACATTTTCAGTCATGAATTGGACTAAAAACCCATATAATCACAAGGCTTCAAACAAATGGCAGAGCTGTGGTTTTTTCATATGTGCTCAAAATACAAATGATAATGTATCCATTCAATGGACTGAGTATCATTCAGTACTTGAAATACACACTTGACTTGCCAACTATACATACACATTATACACACGTGATCTAATACAGTCTCCTTTAACAGTAAATTACCTGCAAAGCAAAAGGTAGAATATGGAAGTTTTGGATTTTATATTTAAAAGAAAAATGGAAGTGAGTAACTGCTACAGAATTATTAGTGTAAAAAGTACAAAGGAAAAGTTATGTACAAATCAGCAACATAACAATAAACTCAGACTGAAATACAAGTGACCTGAGAGGACGTCAAAAACAGCTCTATGCATAATATTTTAACAAGCATTCAGTTTCCACTTTTGATTTCACTTATGCCAATTCCAATTCCTGTGATTTTCCAGACCTCCTAAATAAGTATCTCTTGTGCATAACACTTATGGCTTGCAAACTTACTACTATTTTTTTTAACTTTACAGAACTTTCTCTTCCTTCAGCTCTAAAAATAAAAAAAACAACCAAAAAATTATTTTATTGAACAACAAAAATGTTTATTTCACCTTTCATTTCATATGGCAGTTTGCTAACAAGTAGTTATCCAAGTTTTGATAAACTTTAATTGTCAATGTCTTAGGGTATTTCTAAAACCCTCCAGGCATTTAATACCTCTAAATTAATATAATTCCTAACCTTGTTACACAACTCTAAGTTAGCACTCTTGTTCCAGGAAAATGAGTACTAAGTATGCGTGCTAGTTTTGGCTGCGGTAGAGGTAATTTTCTCTATAGTAGCTGATACAGGGCTGTTTTGGATTTGTGATGAAAAGAGTGTTAGTGACACATGGGTGTTTTAGCTATTCCTGAGCTATACCTACAAAGGTGTTTTCTGTCTCTCATGAGCAAAAGGGCTGGGGGTGCACAAGAAGTTGGGAAGCGATACTGCAAGGACAACTGACCCCAACTGACCAAAGGAGGGGATAGTCCATACCATATGGCATCGTGCTCCACATATAAAGCAGGGCAAAAAGGAAGAGATGGCTGGGAGGAGCATTTAGAGTAAATGCGTTTGTCTTTCCAAGTAACCTTTAGCTGTGATGGGGCCCTTGCCTCCTGGAGACAGCCAAACACCTGCCTGCCCCATGGGAAGTGGTTAATGAATTCCATGTTTTGCTTTGCTTGCATGTGTGGGTTTTCCTTTAGCTATTTAACTGTCTTTATCTCAACCCACATGGTTCCTCATTTTTACCATTGTGATTCTTACCCCCATCTCACCAGGGAGGCTGGGAGAGGAGGAGAGTGAGTGCTTGCACGGTGCTTAGTTGCCAGCTGGGATTACAACCACAACAGAATGGAAACAAAACAGTAAATAGCTCAAGTCTAGGGATAACATATTCTTAATACTCAAGATGTTTTACGATGCTCATAAAAAAATAAGAGAATGATTACATATTAGAAGATAAAAATAACTTTAATTAGCAGAACTAAAAAGTTTACTCAGCCTCACAGCTCCTTGCCTTACTGAAATTTATAGGCTCTACTCTGCTGCGCAGATTCCTCCACACAAATAATCTGGTACACACAACAAAAAGAGCCAGGAACAGAGAATCTTAGCAGAACCGCAGCCAAAACCACCATATTCCAAACAATTCAAAATTGTGAAGCTTCTTAGAAGCTCATGTTTTTCTTAATTTATTTAGTTTAACTTGATCTAAGAGGAAACAGAATACAGTCAAGTCTTACGCTTTCATAGCATCAGGCAAATTTTGAGAACAATCAAAATTCTGAGTATCACCAAAAACGAGTGTGACAACATCTCATGGTTTCTCTACAATCTACATGATTGGATTTGCTGGTGGTCTTATTTCCCCCCTCAACGCATCTTTAATGTAAAAGTATGTACAAATTTAACATAAAAGTACATTTGAGATATGATGGCTGCTTATACACGTTTTGGTTTTTGTTAAAAAATCTTAAATCAGATTTCTAGCTCTGGAGTATTTTTATGCCTAAAAATGTATGTAATGTTTGTTTTCCTTCACCTATTGTATCATAGCATAGTTAAAAAAGGATATGTAACTTACTGTGATGGAGTTAATAGGTTGTCATTTTCCTCATCACCTTTGAGTGTCTGAATTTTACCATAGTACAAGGGATTGCCAAGCGACTGAAAAATGGTCAGTTTTGTTTTTTGAAGCTGATTACCAACTTCACATTCAAACACATAATCATCCTTCATTTCCTAAAATAAGAAAATAACCTAGTAAGTCTTGAACAAGCATTAGCCGAAACAGTGGGTAAAACACACCAGCTCTATATACACTATAGAGTAGGAAACATTCTATAAGTAACTCTAAAACTAAGTAACACTGTATAAGAAAGGAGTGCATTATCTAAAATGAAAGTGATTCCAGAATAAGTTATCTAACAGGATGAGAAAAAAAAAGAGCTTATCATCTCTTAAAAATACAAAGCTATTGCAAACCTCGAACAATCATGTTACACATGGAAAGGCAGACTGGGTAAACATATATAGAAACAGTTTGATATGAATTGTGACAATGCAAAAAACATTCAGAGTAAAATGTTGGAGCTGAAAATTAAATTCTATGGAAAGCATCACTTTTTTCCAATATAAAACTACAAAGACTGCTATTAATAAAGATTTTACCTTGCCTCTGAATTTATAAAAAAAAAAATCACTGTTTATGTCTGATTATATTAAATTACTACTTCTTATCAAATCACATAGTTTGTGCCAAAAATCTTAAGGTTCAACTTATAGATTGTAGAAAGAACTTTTTGAAAAAGGCATTTAATATTAGCCTCTTTCAAAATTTTACATTCTGATTTCAATAAAGCTCTTTTTCATCAGCCTTTGAGTGCCTGAGTAAAGAAAGCAATTTGTTGTGCAGAGTACTGCTCCATGTAAATTATTATCCTTTCTTTACTACAAGCTGCTTCTCTTTGTATTTCTGGAAAATCTGAGGAAATCAGACTGATCACATGCTTGCTTTACTGTATAAAATTACAAGTGTCTCTGTTAATCTTCCCATGTCTCTGTAACACGTGGAAGATTAATTAAATGGGGGGGGGGGAAAGATTATTCCACATTACATTGATTTCATTGAAATAAGACGCATTTTAACTAGAGACAGCGAAGTTTGGCCAAAGGTCTAAACTACTCACGTGTGCTGGCCAGACAGTTGGTTGTGAGTCATCAGACTTGATAGACTTTTCCACTTTGGCGTATTTTTCCACCTTAAAGAAAATAGATCAGAAAAGAAAGCATACCCTGTGTTATGCATTCACAGAAACTTAATTGAAGAACCTTCAAAACTTTACATTTATAGTGTTACATCATATTTGCCATGCTAAACTTAACAGAAGAGTGAAACATGGTTTCAAACTACAGATTGAAATCATTGCCTGCAATGTGGAATGGGTAAGTAATTTCACAATACCAAGAATTCCTAAAGCCTCTGATTAAGTCAGGTACAACACAGCGGGAAGTGAAAAGAGAGGAGGTTCATTTTGTAGAAACTTACACCATCGTTTCATGTGTAATTTGCATTCTTTTCAGCCCTATGATGTCCAAAGCTACAGTCTTGTCCAGTCTAGCCTTTTAGAAGACTCAGTATACTAGAGAAGACTTATGGAAAGGGACCTGGGGGGCCTGGTTGATGGCAAGCCAAATATGAGTCAGCAGAGCCCTGGCAGCCAAGAGGGCCAACCCGGCCCTGGGGGTCATCAGGCACAGCATCCCCAGATGGGCAAGGGAGGGGATTATCCTGCTCTGCTCTGCACTGGGGCAGCCTCACCTCAAGCGCTGTGTGCTTTTTTGGGTGCCAAAAGGTAAGAAAGGTATAAAGCTACTAGAGAGTTTTCAAAGAAGAGCAATGAGGATGGTGAAGGTCCTTAAGTATGAGCTGTATGAGGAGTGGCTGAGGCACCTGGTCTCTTCAGGAGACTGAAGGGAGACCTCACTGCAGTTACAACTTCCTTGTGAGGGGAAGAGAGGGGGCAGTCACTCATCTCTTTTCTGTGGTGACCAGTGACAGAGCCTGAGGGAATGGCCTGAAGCTGTGTCAGAGGAGGTTTACACTGGATATTCGAAAAAGGTTCTTCACCCAGAGGATGGCTGGGCACTGGAACAGCTCCCCAGGGAAGTGGTCACAGCACCAAGCCTGAAGCATTGGGACAAGACATACGGTGTGATTTTTGGGGCTGTCCTGTCCTGCAGGACTAGGAATTGGACCTGATGATCCTTGTAGGTCCCTCTGAACTCAGGATATTCTGTAAGTCCCTTGCGTACACTAGTAGTGTGTGTTTTGGCAGTGCCAGCAACTAAGAACATTAAAGTCGCTGAGAGAAGAATGCACACAGAGTGAAGGAAAGAACTCTCAACTAGAATTCTCTGTATAAAATCTAAAACTTTTGAAAATATTAATATCCCATAGTATAACATATCAAAACAGAGGAACTCCTATCAAGATGAAAAGTGACTAATTTTTAAATAATCTACAAACCTAATTTGTTTTTCTGGTTTTCATACTATCAGACAACTTCAAATAGACATGTGCTCATTGAGCCCACAGAAGAACAATACTAACAATTTGTACTGATTACTTCATCCAAACTATTCTGTTACAATTGCAATACATTACAGTGTGGTTTAACTTCTGTTTATACATTATGGTACAGAAAAGTCATTGTAAATGTTAAAGTCACTCCATTTTTTAAAGGTCTTTCTTTTATACTGGTTACTTCTTAGACGCTTCTTCATATAATACAACTTCTTATAATTGCTAATTATACACAGCACTTGGGGGTCTTACATCTACTTCAGAAGGAGCAGTCAAGTAGCAAGGGTTCTGTTTCCACATATCTACGCACTGGAAGATAAAAAAGCAGGATTAAGAGATTAAATACTTTAATTAAATAGTTAGAAGTATATTAAATTACTTTTCAGAACACTTACATTTCCAGCTTTTGAAATTTTGAGGTCATACTGCTGGGGTACTTTCCTCTCCTTCCTTTTCTGTAAGTAGTCAAGCAGTCTGAGCTGAGGTGGAGTTGAATAGTGACCTACTTCTTGCTGTCTGTTCAGTGAGGACCTTGAGTACCTTTTGAAGCACCTATGGCAAAATGACATAAGCTTGTAAAACCATCAATATTAAATTCTCCACTGCCTGTGTACAAACCCAAAAGTATTCAGGGAACTGCTACTTACATTAAGACTAATCGGTTTTTACATACTAATTTAAAATTGCTTTTCTGGATTACACTGTAGAACTCCAAATCTTGCTTTCACATTTATAAAATATACTAGTATTCTGTTCATGTGTTTCAGCACTAAGAATGGGGATATTTTTTAAATGTATAATTTAAGTACATCATCAAAATGAGTAATTAAGAAGTTCCCAAGCTTAAAATATTTGTATATTATCACAGATTTCAGTTCCATCAAAAGATCTTTGTACTACTTATGTAACTGTAAAGTTAGAAAGACAGTAACTATCCTTTCATCTTTGTTTCGTGACAAACTTGTGGGTACAGTAACACTGTTCTGGTCATTCATTTAACACCTTTGCCTATTTTTCTAGTGGAATATTTGTTGACCACCAAGCTTTAATTTCAAGGACAGCTTGATCAATTTCACTATTTATATTATTTTAGAAATTACCACTAGTTTGGCACTAGCATAGTATTTCAATGCAAATCTAGTTTTAAATATTTCAGTAATTGTGACAGACCATTAGTACATTTCCCTCCTACAGAGTGAATGCAGCTCTTGTAGCAGAACAAACATGAACCATCTTAAACTTTTGTGGAAATAATGCACCCAACCATGCACAAAAGTGAAACAATTTCAACTTTTTGTACATAATGCATTCTGTGTACTAAGATTCTAAAATGCTTACATGTTTGTTTAGCCTGAATGTCAAACATACAAATAATTCCCTTTATTTCCTCATTTAGGATTAAACTTTCACATAGCTTTTAGCAAATCAGAGACCAATATGCAACATATCCATTTATACATTTTACATTACTGAGCTGCCACATGACTCAGCTTACATATAAATTAAGCAAACCCCCCCAAAAATCCAAACTGCAATATAACAGATTATGTCACGAAAAAATATATATACACTTTCCTTTGATATACAAAAATAAGCATACTACAGTATCTCCTAGTAACTGAAATGTAGTACAATATTGACCCTTAAAAATATGATATAATTTTTTGACTGTTTCTCACACATTTCTATTTAAGTAGGTATTACCTATGAGGAGCTAAATCTTCACATAAAGCATTACTTATATTTTTCTTCAAACACATGTTTCATACTGAAAACTACCGTTTCATGGGACGAGTGTTCATCTTCTGCTTGTTGTACAGGAGTCTGTTTGTAGTACAGGTCACTGCTATTGAAGGATCAAGACACAAAGGCTCTGCTGTAGCCAAAATAAGTTGGCTCTCAAGTAGGAGTTTGTCCTCCTGTAATATACACAGCTATTAATAAATATAAAAATATGAAAACTTTTACACTAGTTAAGTTCCTATATATCTATGCATGTGGACATTATCTTAGAAAAAAATTATTAAACAAATAAAAAAATTTTAATAAATATGCATTTTGTTGTGTATTTAGGACATCACTGTAAAGATTTTAAATAACCTCTAACCCACCTGTGTCCATTTGTGGTTGTCACTTGTTATGGAATGCACATCACAAATTAAAGTCTGAGGAAAAAGACATAATGGTAATTAGCTTTCAAGTGATTTCTTAATGTATGTTCAGTAACAATGCATATCCAGTCTAGGAATTATAGTAACACCGAGAAATTACTTAAGCCTCTCTTCTTTACCTGCATTGTAGGTCGCAAAAGAATGTGCTTGCTTTGGTACGTTGGAGATTTCATGTTACCAGACTGCCTATAGTCACGTATTTCTGCTATGACACACCCACAATGGAAAATATTAACCTGGTTGAAAGAAAAACACCAACTTTTGAATAAACAAGTATTTACCAATCTTTCCCTGCCCCTAAAAAGAAGTTTGTTATATAACATATAAAATTCAGCAAAACTATTAATAAAACTAATGACTAAGTTTTTCAGACCGGTGGTCTTTACTAAGTACCTAGACATACCTAAAATACAAGCTTCAAACGCAGTGTTTTCACATGCTAGCAATGCAGTTGTAAGGACTGAAGAAGGACATTTTGCTGGAGTAGAGTTGAAGATGTTTCACAGCCTTAATCATAGTGATCTCTCATCTCTTTCTCCTCAGTATCTACTACTTTTTTCCCATATATTGATAAAATATTATTTGGGGCATTAAATACTACAGTTTCATATGCACAAGTGTTTTATGTCTCATGCTTAGAATCACCTAAGTGAAGCACTCAAAAAAATCAAGGTCTATCTGGATACAAAACGTAAGTTCTTTTAGAAAACAAAACTTCCAAACCTGAGATTTCTCCAAAAGATCAACCAAAATAGGTGGTAGTTCCTCTGCATCCAAATATTCAAGCAGCTCTCCCTCCTCATAAGGTAGACGAATGGTCTCAGAATCTAAATTTAAACAAAACACATTTGCATTTCAAGTTCAAACATTAGCAATGAGAAATCTAAAATAAACTTGCTACAGGAAAAAGCAGGGTTGGCAGAAACCTATTCAGAGAGACCATTTTTTTGCATAGTATTAATTTTTACATCCATCTGTGTTCCCAGAGTTTTATTTTGCTCTTAGTATGCAAGCTTTTGCTCCCATGTATGCTCTTACTGCACATGACAGTACAAATGGCATGAAGATGACTTCAAGCTGGAACACAAATGCCTTTAGACAGACCTAGACATGGGAAGCAGTGAAAGAAAAATCTGACAGAAGGAACCTGAAGTGAGAGAAACGTGGATATGTAGCTCCGGAAACAAAGGGAAAATAATAAAATGGAAGGCTATCAAAAAGACTCCTATCTAAAGATTTATGCTGTAGATAAACAGCTCAGAGGTTTAAATGAATTTTTAGTTCAAGTACAGTTGGTTGTTCTCCCTCCCCCCACCCACCTGCGGAACTATATTGGAACTGAAACAGTTAAATGTAAGCAACAACACACTCTAACAATTTATACAGCATTTGGAGTATTTTTTAAAATTCAAGAGAAAAATATTACCTGAACCATTTTTTCCCCTGAGCATCAGTGAATAACCCTCATTTCCTGGATAGAGGTTCACCACCAGACATGACAACGTCTCCTGCATAACCAGCTTCTCAAGTAAATTCACATTTCGCCTCAGCTTCTGCTTTAAAAGTAAACATTGCTCATGAACATAATACTATTAAATAGTTAGTAGAAATAAAAACAATTGCTAGAATGTGATTTAGATTAGTGACAAATTATACAACTAAACAAGCCCACTTACATTTATCTGTACTGTATTCAGCAGAGTAAAAATATTATGTATTATCACACATTCTTATACACACAGATTTTTGTAAAAATATCCCATTTATTTAAATTACAAACCTTAGAACTGGAAGTCCACAGACAAGAGAGTTAATAAAAATAACCCTATGTGACAATGTTGAAAATGTACAGGGCACCATTATTTGTATTGTTTCTATGACCATCATCAATCCAGTACAACTTGTTTGATAAATATTTATTACTTTCAGATATTCCTAATGGAAGAAGATATTCCTCTCCAGGATTAAAATAATGAATTTGAGCATTTGGAAACTTTCTTAATTGCATTTTCTTGTCTGTATTTGGTGAAATCTGATCCAGCAGCTACAGACGCTATTCCCTTATTTAACTGTAAGAACTATCTTTCCAATGTATAACAGATTTTTATAATTACTTGGTGTGTTTCTGAGATCCCATACACATTCTACAAATTGAAACGTTTGCAGTCCCATTAGAACTTAAGACAATTAATTCTAAACCTCAGATAATTTTACAGCTTCTGGCTGGAGGCCATATTTCATCTCTGAATACCAGCTCTGGGTACAACCATTAATTGGGAGTTAACCTGAATGCTCATTTGGCTTCTCATTCATTTTTACTTCCTTGGAATTAACAATACAGCAGATTCCACAGCTTGTTCTTCTTGTTCCATTTGACATTCAGAGTTTAGGAAAGTAATTTGGGCCTTTTACACCTTATATTTAGCGCTAATAAGCCTGTTGGAGCTGCTTTGCTAATGCTATGAAAAAATTTCACAAAACTTCTTAGTTTACCATCAGTTGGAGAAACAGATCTGAAATTACAACAAAATTACAGGGTCTAAAATATTATCCACATTTTTTCCATGGCAGTCATGCTAAGCAATTGACTGTGAAACAGTGATAGTGACAACAATGCACACGGCATTGACACTGGCCCTGAACTTGAACACAAGTGCCTTCAGTGACAAAGGATTAGGACAGAATGAACAGGTCACTCAAGCCAGTCTAGGCCTTAATATTATGCCCTCTTGTCTTTAGGTACTTACTACAGCAATAAGAGTTTATACTTCTTTTAACAAAGAACTAAGTAAAATTTAAAGTATTCTCAACTTGCCTGTTCACACAGAAATGAAAAGCTCGTCAGCAGTTTCCACTTACCTTTATCTCAGGCTCTTTTTCACATTCTTCTATATATAAATCATAGAGTTTTTGAAACACAGATTTTCTGAAATTAAAAAAGTTCAACATGTAACCAAAATTAAATCAAAGAAATTCTATTTAAAAACTAAATACTGAAACTCTTAGTACCTTCCACTGGACAAATATTTTCTTTTGGGAGGTCTCTGACGGGCACTTTCAATGATATACTAAAAGAAAAAAGTGAACAAAAAACCCAGCATATATTACAAAGAAATTTAATTCTAGTTACCACACAACTTTAGATCATTACCAGACAGCGTTCCATGTGTACAGAAAGTAATTAACAGTTATGGCAAATGACTGTTCCAAAAGTGTACTAAACACAGTCTGGTTTATGTTACAGTCACGAACAAGAGCACAGCTCAATTTAGCTGTCAAACACAGCATTTCATGGCTACAGCATCAGTTACACGACAGGTCCTGGTTCTACACTCGTGTCTTATAATTACAGTAGCAACTAACACTAGTACACTACTGTACTTAGTTAACACTACTGAAATTAGTGTGATTAACATGCTAAAGTACAACCAAATTTATGCACGCTGTCTCAACAACATCCACAAATCAAGTACTCTTCAACAAGATAATTTCAGGAAGTTCTCACTTTCTCTTTTGCATTTACATTTGTTTTCTCTGTAGAGCTGTGCACTATAAATACAATTTATGTACATTAAACATTCAAATTAAAAAAGAACAAGAAAGATATCCTCCATTAAATGTGATTTATATTCTAACAAGGTTTTTCCTTGTCTCTATTGTTTGCAGTATTTTGATTAACAGTTTAGTTCAGAATTTCCATGAAGAGAGGTTCTCCTGCAGGAACATGTATTTCCCACAACAGGGTTCAAGGTAACTGTTATATCAGATGCCAGCATGAAGGAAGATGAATGTGAAGGCACTTGCCTCTTCATTCTCACAGAGCTATCCTTAAAAACATAAACAGGATTTTACCATGTATTTCTGCCAGGTGTCTCTGTGGAGCTCTGCTTATTTCACAGCACACAGTAAAAGGGGAAAGCTCAAGTCTTGCACAGTCTATCACTATCCCACTTCATGATGTTCTCAGTACAATGGGTAAGAGACTAATACATGACAGCAATTTCAGTGAGAATTTTGCAAACGCAGTGTTCCATGTGTAGGTGATTACACACACATACATTTACATAAGGTGGTTTTCCACTGCTTTTCCGAAGAAATAAAAAGTAGCTGTTGTACTTTTATAACTGTGAGATCAATATATTACCTGCAAACAAGTAATTTAGCTGCTTCTTACCTCGGCACGATCCAATGCCAGTTCTAAAGCTTGTTGCTGCAAGAATCACAAAGTTTTTTTTTTAGAAACTACATGACTTACTTAAACAACGTCCTCGTACATTAAAAACGCCCCAAAAACTCGACTACTACTGACATGAATTTATAATTAGAAGATGGGGTCAAAAATTCTTTGGCACATACTAAACTTAGCAGGTAAAACCTAATGTAGCTGCCTTGCAAGGTTTGGCTAAATTGTGAAGCCTTAGAACAATGAAAGGCAATTAGAATTAAAAGCAGGAATAGGAATCATACCCAATAAAAGCAGTAACAAATACTAACCAAAACAATTAGCAATGACAACTAGAAAATCTGATCTCCTTTTTTAAGCTGATCACTTACTCAACAGAAAGGATAGGCCAAAATATCCCTGGAACAGATGTCCAGGAAGAAAACATTTAACTTCTAGATACTGGTGCCCAAGTACTGGTACAGTAATTTTTCACAAAATGTAAACAAAGATCTTGTGCTTTGTATTGTATTATGTGCAGAAGTATTGCACATAATACATACTTCTGTACATAATACAATTTGAGAAGTGTTCCTTATGACATACTGTTAGGTGGCTAGGAAACAAAACCAGCTTCCACTCCGTATTTCCTCCAAGGCAGGCTAAAAAGTCTGCCCAACCCTATGAAATAGAGCAAAATCTTCAAAAGCTTCTCAATATCCCTTAGCATAGTATACTCAATACCATTTATTTTAATGAACTTAGCTCCTTTGGAATATCTTTTACTTCAGTACACCTGCAGTTGATATACCTTTATTTCAAAAAGAGCAAACAGCTACACAGATCAGAATTATGAGTTCTTGGACTAAAATTTGGCACATATTTCAAAGGAGAATAAACAAGCAGCAGTGTCAAAAACCCCCAAGAAAGTCTTCCTTGGCTCCTAATGTTCCTTCTCTGGCACTCACTTAAGCTCTGACACCTCCTTTGCACGAGAATAACATGCAGGTGCCAATGAACAAGACAATGAAACTGATTCGGAGCAGGGAGGAAAGAGAGAACAATATTAAGAACCAAAGTGTTGTAGGAGAATGCCACGGGCTTGATTCATCTCTAGGGAAGTCCAGAGAAACAATGCATTCACTGAAGTGGCAGCTGGACAGAGCCCTTAGGAATATACATGCGACAAGCCCCAATATTCAGTAAGACTTAGAAACATTTGGAATAGGTACCCCTTCCCACATATATATTTGTCCTGTTTCCTCAGTTTAAACCATCCCTATCAGCTGGTCCTGAAAGCAAATACCTTTACTCGAGCCTCAAGGAACAGAAGACACACGAACCATGTTCAGTTCAAGGTAGAAACAGTTATTACACAGATAATGCATATCTCATTGGAACTCAGTGAGAATAAACATACTACACAACAAAGGAACAACAAAGAAATATACAACAAAAACACTCATATATTGTATCTAAAATAAAATTTCTTACCTGTACATGAAAAAAAGACCTACTTACTGTGCTATTGCATGGTAGAACCTGCCACAACAGAACATTTAAGTTTTCAAGTGTCTAGGTATTTTTATGAAAATGTCAAATACCCATGCTTTCTATATAAGTGGACATATCTAGTAGATATATTTACAGTACCTATATCTAGTGGACTACAGCATGATTTCAGATATTCAATTCATGTCTGCTTAACATTAGGTAAAAATCCATGGCAATATTAGCACCTGTGAATACACAAATATAATACAGAAGCAGGATTTATATGCATCTGAGTTCCTGCCTCCATTCCTGACTGAAAACACACCACTAGCTTGATATGGCAATTCCTGTGATGCACTGGCCAGTGAGTAACTGTTTAGAAGTATTCACAATCTATGAAGGAAGACACCTCTAAAAAAGGAAACATCAGAATTCAGCAGTGACAAGCAAAATTGTTTTTAAAGAAAATCCAAATATTAATGGCATCCTCCTCCATCAGCCAGTCAGCTAGCAGACTAGAGCAAAGAGATCTGAAAATGCGTGTCAGTTCTAACTTACCATTGTAGTTGAAGCCATGTGGCCAAATCGCAAAATTAGTACTTAAGGAGTTTTGTGCAGCAGGCAAAGAATCATATTTGATGGTCAGACCTGGGGTACTGAAAACAAAAAATTCAAGTAGAGAAAAACATCACAAAGAAACTAAATGAATATTTTAATCAACTACAACATTTTTGGTGGTTAATTGTACTTAAATCTCATTTGCATAGTTTCCTTTCCTCCAAAAAGCAGGAACAAGAGTTCCATTTGCTGCTAGTGCAGAGGTTCTCACGCCAATGACTACTACGACTTTTCAATCGTTTTACATTTTTTTCTATTAAATAATAAAGCACAAACCATGTAAGTGTACATATCCTCTTCTCTATTGCAACAGTCTACCTAGACTATCCCAAATGTCACATCCTCAGATGCACAGGAGACTCAATCACTTAATGACAAGCAGTGTTTAGCATGCTCTATCAGTTCTTTTGTTTTGCTTTTGAGAAGGTGTTATTCCATAACCAACACCTCCACTAGCGGTGTCTTCTAGCATTGCTTGCTTTCATACTGACTCACAGCAAGCTGTCAATCAAGAAATGAAAAAAAAATTAGCTGCCGCCGCCTTCGCGGCCCTGCCGGGGCAGAGAGCGAGCGGCGCAGGCACCGACGGCAGAGCCGGCCGGGAAGGGCCGGGCCGGGCCAAGCCAAGGGCGCAGGCCGGGCTCCCTCCTCC
>VZRL01004528.1:1075568-1188185 GCA_013397895.1 Origma solitaria | reverse complement strand
GGTGCGTCGCCATGGAGACCGCGCGGGGCGGGAGCGGCGCCGCCGTGGAGACGGGAGAGTGGCGGCGTGAGGGACAGGGCTAGGGGCCGGGGAGACCGGAGAGTTTAGTGGGAGTAGGGAGCCTGGGCAGCGCTGCAAGCCAAAGGTTTAATGGCGTTGTGGAGGCCAGGATAGGCTTCCGTGTGTTCCAGGGGTGCTGTAAGGATATTTGAAGGGTTTTGGTGTGTCCGATTCCTGGCCCTGCATAGCAGCATCCCCAGGAGTCCCACCTTGCGCCTCAGAGCATTGTCCAAACACGTCTTGAGCTCTGTCAGGCTTCTGTGACCACTTCCCTGGGGAGCCCATGGGCCTATCGGGCCTATGGGCCTCCATTCTCTTAAGTATTTCCGAGCTCTGCCAGACACATCTACACATTGTACTTGGTGTCCCTGGGCACAGCACTTACATGACTTGTAGCATGTTTTTCCTAGGCGTTTCTAGCACTTCTGGCTGAGTCGTAATTTATTTGTTCATGGCAATGAGCAAACGTGTTACCCTGTGATCCAGCAGCCAGTCCTAGAGGAAAAAACACCCCTAACACCACCCTTCAATGCCTATGTTAACCCGTGGTGCCGACGTGAGCTAGCAAGAGGTGACTTGAAAACTCAAGAAAATATAGACACTGGGAACTCCAGGTGGTTCTGGATAGAGTGAAGTGCCTCCTGCACGGCTACCCAGTTACGCTGTCTTGGTGCTGACACTTCTTTGGTTTCAGCCCTGGATTCTTAGTAGCCCTTCTGTGTCTCACAGCATAGCCGAAATGTTGGGAATCATAATTACTGGTGGTGCCTAGAGTCTCTCAGAGGTTCTCAGTGCGTAGAATAAAAACATCCGATGAGATCAGAGTTCTTCAGCTGTGGGCATAGATTTGTTGGACACCTAATTTCAACAACTGGAAGGCTGCTTTATTGATTTGTTAGGAGCCCACATTGTTCCTGAACTCCAGAGAAAAGATGACCAGAATCCCCTCCTGGTTCAGGAGCAGGTGGCAGCTCTTCCCTGACTCATCCAGGCACTAAATATGTCCATGGTCCAACAGTTCAGCAGCTGTATTTGATCCAGCTTTGAAGCTCCTTTGAGGATGCAGTGTGCCATCCTTTAACCTAAATTTTTCTAAACTTCTGTGCTGTATACCTTGGAATGCCAGAGTTCTATAGCCATACTCATATACTTATCCCAGTACAAAATTGCAAAGCTGTTTTTCATTTTCCTGTGGTGTTTCAAAATCAAATAGCTGGCAGGCCTATGAATCTGAGTCAGATTTATATGCTCAGGCTGAGACAGTGATTCAAGTATGGTCCCTCTCATTTGAGTACAAACATTAAAAAGAAATGACAGCATGCTATGAGTAGAAAGTGCTTCATTCAAGTGAGACAGACAGTGGGCATCTGGATGAAACTTAGGGCAAAGAGGCGTGATCTGAATTCTAAGTCAGTTATGTCGTTGACTGTGGGCAGTTATAAATCCCTGTGATAACATTTCCTACCTTGGTTATGTACGTCTGTACTTAGGACTTAAATGATTTGCAGGCATGCAGAAGCCCCACTTCCATTTATTTTTAAGATTATTTACACCTTGTCAGGTATAGCCATCCATTCCTTTGTAGGCATATATTTCTAATTTGGCTGTTTAAATACAAGGTAGAGGACTGGCAGATGTAGCACAAGACGTGACGGAGATCCGTGTTCTTCAGCTGGAGATGTTACCCTTGCCTTAGCCTGCTGCTGGTCAACCAAGTCACTCCTTTGGGACTTCTTGGCTGCATTGAAGAGTTCCTCTGACTATGGGAGCATTAACACATAGAGATGCCTGGAATTATCTGTTTCCATCTCAAATGGAGCCTTTCCACAAGAGCTGTTTTGAGATGCTTAGCAGATGCACGTTAAAAACAGCCTTAATTTTCAGAATTTTTTGACTTACATTTAATGACTTAAGCATCTTTTTTGGGTGTCGGAACTGATTACTAAAGAAATTGATTTATGATTGCAAATTACCTATGGTTTCTATGAGACAACTGTAACACTTAAAGCTACTCTGTTCCAGCCATGTATTATTTTGAATTTTTTCTTCTGATGGAAGTTGCAGTGAAGGTACCTGCCATTGTAGAGACGGACGTGACACATAAAGACTCACCACAACAGCTTCTCGTCAAAGAAAGGAACTACTCTTTATTTTCCAAGGCCTCTTTTATACTATTTCTAACATTCATGCCACTTATCCATTGGCTCCCAATTCATCACCCGACAGTGTCATTGGCTACCTATAGTAGAAAAACATCTTGCAATAACAACGGCTGTGAGTCTCTTATTATTTTTGTTTATGCTTCTTGCTTGTGTTGAGCTAGAACCGATGCCTGTGAACCGAGGCAAACTAACAGGTCCCACTGCAAGTTAGTTCTCTCTACAGGCCAGCAGTCCCCACAGGTACCTAAAGCTGGTCTATCCTACAGATATTGCAGGACATTGTGAAACCTTAGGAGGATGATCAGGGAATTTCCACTACAGATATATGGAACACCTGGAGACAATCTGTATTCCACAACTTCTTCAACATCTCAGTTTTGCTCTACCCTGAAGTTATTTGCACCTCTAACACTTTACTTCCGAGTCCTACAGAAAAGACTCTCAGTCCTACAAGCAGGTAGGAGGCATGAAGGAGGAGCAGGATGGGCAACATGGCCTGGAATATTTAATTCCCATCCCTTCTTTTTCCCATCCCCACTGGTTTGAAATTGAGAGTTCCTAATGGACACTGCAAAAACTGTTCAATAGGAGATGAAGTGGGTAAAGACTTGCTTGTATTTCTGTCCACAGAAATGTGTATATCAGAAAATGAATTTAGGAGCTAACAATCCTTTCAGGATAGCAACTAAAGCAAGAAGATTTAATAGCAGATGGTAAATTTGAAATGTCATGAGCCACAGAGAGTAAGACAGAGGTTGGGATTACTAGGACTGATTTTTAGATGCAGTTTTTCCGTTTTCTTGAGAAAGGCAGGAAGAAGGAAATAACTGAGGAGATGGAGAGTGGTCAGAGTAGATCAACTCCCTGATAGTCTGGAGGCAGGCAAGGCAGCGTTAACTTGGGCCTGAGGAGGTTTTGCAATCCAAGTTGTACTTTATGTGGGAGGGTCACTCTGGCTGGTCCTTTTCTTGCCCTGGGCTTACACAGAAACCATTATGAGAATGCCAAAGCTTGCTTCTAATAATTAATGTCTCATGATGCTAGGTCAATCTGTTGTTTGTGTTTGGAATTGGGATAGGTGTCATATTCTTTCCAAGAGCGAGGGAACCTGTGGTTGGAGGAGTTTGGCACTGAAGGCATTTTATGGAGAACTTAGGGCAATACAGATACAGCCAAAAAAATTAAGTGTGAGTCTGATGCCAAACTTACCTAGCTTGCTAGCATATGAACGGAGACTTACAATGAAACCATTATATTTAGAGTATTTCAGGGAAGAGAGTTTTGTCCAGTACCAGTTGATCCAACATGACCAATCAAAGCAGTCAACTAAACAGTGAAGTTGCCATGGCAAACCATAGTGGAACAATAAAACAAGGCCCTCTAACTAAGACAATGATGACTGAATGCAAGAATCTCAATGTAATAAAGTTTAGGGCAGCCTCAGGATCCCTAGAAATTTTTGTCAAATTATTCTTATTTGGCAAAATATGATATATGTGCTTTGATTATGAACAAAATTAGTGTAGATATTGAATTAATTAATCTGTAATAAGGATGGAAATAGGATGTTTTCTTCTCCTTAAAAGATTAAAAAGCACATCTTTTATTGAGCTTCTGTAATGAATAAGCAAAGAAATGTACTATTTCTAAATAATTAATTTTTGGATGGGCTGTTCTGACTGAGTATTCCAGGCTTCATAAGTAACAGAGTTGTTGGCCTTCTCTTGCAGTACTCAGAATGTGGAAAACATATCTGCATATTTGCATTTTGAACTTTTACAGATGATGTGAAAGTGCAGCTTATTTGTAACTCTTCGGAAGAGGTAACTTTGTCCAATTAAAAAAAACCACCTACTACTTCTACTACTACTACTACTACTACTACTATTATTATTATTACTATTATTGTTAATTCCAGTAAATGACATCCTTGTTATGTTCTGTCCATCTAGTTTGGTCTGATTTCCATTTGCTTAGTTCACAGCAAATCAGAACAACATTATGTACATTAATGTAGGTACATAGTGTGACTAAGAGAATCAATTGTATGAGTGCTTTCATGAGGACTTCCGTGCTGGAGACTGTAGTATGTGTAGGAAGGAGCATGGCAGAGTGTCTGTGGCTATCCTGTTAAGGCTGTCTATGCTTCATTTACCCTGTGTCAGGAATTTGCAAGAGGCAGCCCGCATTCCCATCACTTTGTGCCTTTCTTTGACTGTCTAGATGAAAACAGCTGAATTTAATGTTGTTTCTTGGCTATTTTCTGCAGTCTTTATGTGGAAGCCTCCCATACTTAATTGGAAAATCATTGCAGTAATCTTTTCAGAGCTCTGGATTTAATTTTCACTGGGACAAAAATAACAGGAAACCTAAGATCCTCAGTCTTTGAGTAACTGGAGTCTATCATGCAAGTGTTAAATTTTTATTGAATGTAATAGAGGTTCATAAACCTTTGCAGCAATCAGGTCTTAATCTAATTCTTAGATTATAGAAAAATTGGAATGTTCTTATCCCTAACCTGTTTTACTTATTTTTCTGAATCCAATAATAGGTATCTTTTGGTCTGAAGGTAAGTTAAGAAAAAAAAGATAAGTAAAGAAAACTGTGCAGATAACTAAGAGACTAAGAATGGGGTTTACTTAATACAGAGCTCCCAATGGGAATGAGCAGTCATCTGCTGAGAATCAAAACACCTCATCAATCAGATGGATGTTGGCATAAGGCAAACACTGTAGTGCTGTTGGCCTGTGATTAATTTTCATCTGTTTAATAAAACAGCTATTCCTTGGCTGATTGTATGGCTTTGCTGGAACTTCTGTATTTTCCAGGTTTAAATGATATCGTTATGAAACCAAGTTAGCATGTTATCCTGCCTGCTAATAGCGTTTCACTGAACCCACTAGAGGTCAGGGCTGTACTGCTAAGGTAAATGGTTAAAGTCAGCTAGGAAGAAATCTCTTAAAACGTTGCTGGAAATGAAAATTATATCAGAGACTTCTGAATTATGGAAGTTTGGAATATGTTACATAATTCAGCTGATATTAAATAATATATTGTATTTACTACTGCTGAAGTAGGTCAGTTTGGCGGGTCCATGTTATAAAATTATAGAGCAGTGACCAAAAATATCTAATCTGGTTTTTAAAATTCATATATCTCTAAATTTCTATTAAATTGCAGTTTTAGTTCCAGCTTTGTAATTGCATTTTTACACTGGTTATCTAAGTGTCTACTTAGAGAAAATCAGAGAGAGGTATAAGGAATTTTTCTTAGTTCCGTAGAACAAGGGTTAATTCGAGTCCTGTAACCTTCACAACATTTTTAAGGAGTGGGTTACAGTACTAATGGTTTGTAATCCAAAGCATGGTCAAGGTCTTTGACATAGCATTTCACACACAGTCCTGGGAGTTTTGCACTTTACTTGCTAGTAACAAGAATTAATTTCATCTTGCTATGAATAACTGAAATACAGCACGTGGTCAGTACTTTGTTCATATTTTATTCTACTCTTTCGTATTGTCCCTTTTGTAAAATCCATGCAAACTAAAGCAAAGAGAGCCACAAGACTCATGGCACACCTATACAAAGGCTTAGCACACTGACTACATCAGTATATGTCAAAGCCAAGGCAAGGCAGACAGGGAGCTTCATATTGCTTCTGGTGTAAGAAAGGAAAAATTCTTTTTTCTCCTGTATTGACTGTAAGCCTGAGGTGGCCAGCTCCACCTTGTGACAAGAACAGGAAATCTGAAGAGATGAGAAATTAGTATTCATCCAGACTGGCAGTGATGCTCATTCCTTTGCCATTGTTTGTTATGAGATCAGTGTCTGAAGTATCTGGGACATCTCTCTCAAGTGACCAGACTTTAAACACACAGCACTCATTTGTCAGTTTGATGTCTACGTGTATTATGGATGTGTGCCTGCAAGGAGGGGTGAGCAACAGCAGCAGCAGCTCCTTGCTGTGCCTGTGGCATTGCAGGAGGGATGCATGCCTGCGGATGGAGTAGGTGCACTCCAAGTTAGGGCTGGGGGTGCTGCCGGGAAGCTCTGTCACTGCTATAGAGGCACATGCAGTGGCATTGTGCTCCTGGCTTTGCTGGTATTCTTTCAGCCCAGTAGCCATATTGCCTGACCAGTAGTCAACAAATCTCTGATCAGGTTGACATGTGACATCTGGTATGTGTGGCTCTGGAGTAGTGAAGCTGCAAAACTACAGATTGAAGGGACTGTGGGTCAGAAAAGTCAGAAGACTGAACATTAAAGTGAGAGCAAGATATTTGAAAGGTCTGATAGTGTTTATTTTTGACATTTTTCAGAGGGTGAGACCTCCCTCCTTCCCTAAATTTTTGAAAAAGTCAATAATTTAAAATTTCACATATGCAGTTGTGTCTTTATCCAGAATGACTAAGATTCTTTCCATGATAAGTGGCTTAATAATTATTTTGAAATGTCACACTTACAGAATTTGATTGAATTTGAACAGAAGTTGTTATGTTTCTGAGCAGGTCTGATACAATATTTGCATGAGAATGCAATGTGATAAGTTTGTACATTTTTTTAATACTCCCTAGCAAAGGAAATCCTCTTGGCTATGTGCTGGGACTTGTTTTCAACTTGTCTTAGTGAACCAAAATTAGGAAAAGCAATGTTGACTCTTCTAAATTTTTCACAACATTGTAAGATGGTGCAAAGCAAACTTACTTAACTCCGTCAGCAGGATGGTGGTATATATTGTGAATAATTGTTACTGTAGACTTTATTGAACTTTTTGCTGTAGCACACTGACAGGCCAGGATAATTTAATTTGTTTTTCCTTTTAACCAGGCCTGGCTGAGCCATCCCATGTCTCAGTATGAACAAACTGTGATTTTGAAGCCTCAGCTGATTAAGCCTTTTGACTCTCACATTTTACTTGTTTCATGATACTGTCTTTCAGGACACCCAATTTAAGAAGAGTTACTTAATTAGTTATCCTAGTACTTATGCCAAAAGTACTATCAAGCATTGCTGCTATGTACTAGTCATGTGTAGATGGTGTAGTTGGTAGCATCACCAATCTCATACACCTTCCTGCATGTCAGAAGCTTTCTGAAACGAATCTGGTTACCCAGTATTTGGCAAAAGTTGGGGTAATGACGTCAAGAGGGAAGAATGACAATCTTTTTCTCCATTGCGATGGGCTGGTGGCTTGTGATGGTCTCAGGCTGGATATCCAGGGCCAGTTCTCCACAGAGAGCTTCAAAGGTGGCCCTCTGTATGGGGAAATTCTTCATCCACTGTTGGTCATCCCACTTGTGGCACAGTGTAGTCTTTCCACTGGGTGTTAGTCCTTCAGGCCTTAGACCTTTTCTCTCTTAAAGGCAGTGCATAGCAGGCTTGGACTCTCCTTATTACAATTGGCCTTGGCAAGGAATTCTGGGCCTCAGTAACACTTATGCTGCATTGCTGAGCCCCAGGACAAGGTGTGGGATATGTGTGTTGTGGATCCTTTGCTGACTGACAGTTTTGTTGTCTCCAACCAAGAAGACAAGCCTGAGAAAGCACGGTAGGCTGTCTGATATGGACAAAACCAATAAAAAAATCAAAGCAGTTGGAGCTTTGGGAGCATGAGCATCTAGAGGCAGCATGTTAAGACACAGTGTATTGAGCAACTGCCCATGTGAGAGCATCTGTGGGTCTGAAGTTATTCACTGTGTGTGGCCTGTAGGACATGCAGAGAGGTGTATGGGCCACTTCAGAACTCTGGCAGATGGATCCTGTTCACAAGTCTGTCATCTAACTGGCATCTGGGCAAGGTCACTCTGTTTGGGAAGGTGGTGAGCTTACCAGCCTGCATGCACACTATGTTATGTCACCTTCTGAAGGGGCAGAGCAAGTGCTTTGGCATGCTTGTTTTTCAGTGGACACATATTGTAGTCATGTTAGGCAGAGCAAAGTACCTATGGAAGTTTCATGAGTGCCAACGTGCTGATTGGGAAATAATATACACTGCGCTGTTGCAATTGTTGTAAACAGCAGTGCTGTTAATCATAACATTTCCCAGCTTTCTCTGCAGCAGGATCATTGCACAGGAATTCCTTTGAAGGTAAAGCCATGGTAACAAAACTGAGGCAACATCAGTCCTTGCTCTCGAAAGATCATCAAAGATTTAGATCCACATTTATCAGTCCTTTCTCTGGAGTTTTTCCTCACTGTCTTCTATGTTCTTTTTGCCTATCTGGTTGGAAGAAGCTTTTCTTAATAATGAAAAATGGCTCAATTTGAATGGAACTAACAAAAATAACTCCCATTTTCTCCATTCTTCCCTCATGCTGTCTTATGCTAGAAACATACATTTTGCTAAACATCCTGGAGCTGTGGGGAGGGGATTCCCTGGGATAGCAGGAACAGTATCTTTAACCACCCAAGAAAGGAACAGGCTTAAATGGCCATCATGCAGAACTTTTCTAATCACACTAATCATTGTGCAATGATGAAAACAGGAATACTTCAATGTCCTTTTATGGGGGGATTGATACACTGCATGTGCTGTGAACAATCCTCAAGAATTGAGCTCTTAAGGCAATGGGAGTGGGCCTGGAGGAACACTTTACCTGGTTTATTATGCATGAAACAGGTGCTGAGTTTTCAGAGCTGTCAGGAGTGCATTTCTTTTGACAAGTCCCAGGAGCAGCATTCTAAGCATCAGGGGAGCTCTGGCATCAGAAACTTAGCCAGCTGCAGAGTTTCTGTACAGATGGAACAGATACCAAATGGTGATTTTGCTGAGCTACACTTCCAGTTAACATGCCTGAAATGGCAATTGGGTCTCCTCTGCAGTGAGAGTCTTAAAGGATCTCTGAATTAAGTTATTTAATACTAGTTTTAACTGTAGTAAAATTCATAACTGATGAATGAAATAGCTGAAAGCAGGGCCCTTAATTTTTTCCTTCAAGCCCAGAAAGAATACCGCTGTATTATGATTGTCTTTGTGTGCCTCAAAATTTAAAATTTTTCAATATGCCTCTGGTTTTAGTCAGTTTAGTGTTCAGTATAAATAATAGTCTTTTTTATGAATAAGTAGTTCTGAAAAGAAGTCAGATTAAATATTGTTAAACTGAAAGCATGGAAAAAATCACATGGTGAGAAGGCCAAGTATCCTTATGATGTAACTTTGTCTTATATATCAGGTCATAATTTTGTTTGAGAATAGATGTTTCTTTCCAGCTGTTGGCAGCCTCTGCTTTTCAGCTTTATGAGCCTCAAGTGTGTCTGTTAAGAAGAACATTGACTCAAAGCCATTTTCTTTTTGTGGCTTTCCAGATAGAGTCACTGTATCTCCTTTTTGTGTAGAGAATCCAGAAAGCTCTCCAATGAGAATTTGCTTCCTTTTTATTTTGGCTTTTTATATTACTTGTTTACATATGATGTAAATGATAAAAAACTTTGAATTGATACTGAAATCTAAAGTATTTGGGCTTTTCTTACATGAATTTATTCCATATGTTACTGAAAACTTGGCTTGTAATTTCTGTTTATGTGCTAAAATAAATTTCATATCAAAACTAACAGCTACTCCTCATGATTTTAAGGACTTTTTGCCTATGGATTTCATTTCAGTCCTGGAAGAAAGTGTAGGAAGGTAGGCTTACTGAAGAGACTGGCCAGCCCAAAACCTGTGGCTTTAAAAGAAGCACAGTGCATCTTTCACTAACCTGGGTCACTCCACAGTCCGAGGTCTCCTTTGTTTTGCCTTTGTTTTGCGAAAAGTGTTATTATTATGCCCAGGACAAACTGCTGCCTCAACATACTTTTTGACTTTTCAGGTCACAAGTGTTTGCATATTCTCAAGTCAATGGTGCTTTTAGTTACTGTCTAAACTCTTGGTGTGTCAAGGGCTATTTTTTGGTGCTTCTGGTTTTTTGTATTAATACCATGTTTGGTATGGGAAATAAAGTGTGTCATGGCTTCTGGTGTGTGTGAGGGCAAGGAAAGGACATTTCTTACTTTGGACTTGTCATTCTACAGCTGTGGAAAAGTGGACTTGATACTTGAGGACATCCCATTTGTTTCTATTTGTTTATATACAGTTGTAATCTCTAAAGAACTCCAGACAGTCTATGTTATTTCTGGTTTAAATTCCTGTATGTATTTGCAGGCGTCATTCAAGTATGTCTGTCTTTGAGAACCCAAGATGCAGTCACTTAAGCTTCTGCGTCTCAAAAAAAAGTTTCCATGTTCCCGTGAGGTGCCTCAGATGATGATATAGTAAAGAGATCAATTGCATTAATTCAACCTGTTGCAGGATACAGAGTGGGCATTGTGTGCGAGCAAGGCCTTGGGAGTAGGCTGCAAGGACTATGTTCTTGATGGTCTGGGAAGTACCGAAGTTTGTGAAAGAGAAATTGTAGCCAAAAGAATGCAGAACATCAGATTACAGGGACCACGAGCGGGAGGGGACAAGTTGATGTAATTGTGTGCAACTAACCAATAATAGTGTGGCAAGTAGTCGTACTAACCAATGACATTATGACATGTAGCCCTGCTAGCTGCTGGAAATTGTACTTAAGGCTGAGAATCTGAAAAATAAACGGAATGGAGCTTGCTTTATTGATCACACTGATCTTGTATTGCTTATTCCCCTCGTTGTCGCGGTGCACAGCGTTAAATGGGATAACCTTAAATGGTGCTGGTCCAACCTTAAATGGGATTACCTTAAATGGTATTTTTTCAACCACATCAACCCAAGACTCTTAAGAGATTACTCAGCTGATCACTTGTAGGTGTCTCTTTTAGGATAAACTGGATCACTGCATGAGCTCAGTTGATTATATAGGTGGGAAGAAGATTTTGTTTCCTATGCATGTGGGTTTTTGGTGGTAGGGGTACATTCCTGGAATTCAGCTGCTCCACATTTTTCCGCATGAGTCCTGTGACATAGCTGTCAGCTCTGTGCAGGTGTTTTGGATTGTCCATGACACTAGAAATCTCTAAGGTCACTGAATTCCACTCTAGGTCTGGTGACATCAAAATGTCATCTTCAAAGTCTGACAGTGATTCAAGCCTTTGTCCTTCACTGTTCTGATAATCATGTCGCTGTTAATCTACCTTAGAATTTTGTCTCACGCCCAAGTGTTGGACACTAGTCCTGCATTTATGTTTTAAACTTTATGTCATATAAGTAATCCAATCCTGGTTTTAAGTTCACAGCGCTATTCAGACAGTTGAAACATCCTGATAACATTTTTAATTAGAAATTTGAATCAGAAATTGTATAACTGTATGTTGTCTTTACAAAAGGCCTTCTGAATAGTGTAACGTAATTTTTCAAGTATTGCTGTGTTTCCGTTATTTGTGAAGTAATTCTTAATTGCAATTTTGGGATCCTTCGGAATTGATGTAACTGATGTAATTGTTATTTGATTTAAATAATAATTTTACCACAAATTTAATGATGTGGATTATAAATACTGGTTGTTCTTTCTCTTGACTTCATAACCTTGTCTTTTAAGCAGCTCAAGCATTATTCTGATGTAGACAGCAACTCTCCAGTTCTGCAGATGCTATGAACAGGCTTAATTTAAAAACCTTTCTCTTCTATTCTGAATGGCTAGACAAAAAATCAGATTTTGAAGTTGATCCAGCTGTAAGCTGGAGAAGTCTCTGGCATTGCCTTTTGCTGTTTCTGTCTGAAATGAATGCCTTCTACAGTAGCTAACTTGTATATCATTTCAGACAGCTACCTCTTTCCAATGCAGCATTTACCATTCCATATATCAAAAAGTAGATAACATTTCATGACAATAAATAAGAATTCATAGTAAGGAATAAATAGAAATGCCTCAAATGGATTTTTTCCAGGTATTAGATCTGCCTTCCTGAACTTCAGAGACTTACAAAGAGTGGTCAGAGTTTGTGTGGCTTATGTTTGTGCATCTCTGTAAAGAAGAGACAGCTTTAGACTCAGATTTTAACATTTTGCTGAAGATTTAGTTCAGTACTGATTGACTCATATCAGATAACACTCAAATAATGCCACCGTCTAAGATGTTGGATGACTCTTGACACAGCAGAAAGACTGAGGAGACACTGCTTTTGTGGTCACAAGAAGTAAAGATTTATTCACTAGCTGTGAGAGTTTACATGCTGTATACCCCTCACCTTCCAGTGATTTCCTGTCCTGCTGGGCCATGAGGTGCCCAGCAAGTTGCTCTATCACTCCCTCTCCATCAAGAGGACAGGGGAAGAAGATGCAATGAAAAGCTTGTAGGTGGGCTTAAGGCAGGAAGATCACTTTTCAACTGCCGTCACAGGCAAAACAGACTCAACTTGTCAAAATCATTTTTTTATTAATTTATTATTTGCCAATAATGAGAAATAGGAACTAATCCTAAAATACTTTTCTCCTCACCCCTCCTTTCTACCTGGGCTCAGCTTCACTTCCAACTTCTCCATCTCCTCCTACACTCATCAGCGCAGGGGGACGGGGAGTGATTACTTTATCACATGCTGTCTCTGCCCCTCCTTCCTCCCCATGCTCTTCCTGGATCTGTTCTAGTGTGGGATCCTTACCCATAAGCTTCATGACCTTCTCCACTGCGAGTCCTTCCCATGGGCTGCAATTCTTCACAAACTTGCTCCACCATAGGTTCCTTGTACAGGGTGGAAGAGCCCTTCAGGAGTGGACTGCTTCCGTGTGGGTCCCTCATGGGCTCCCAACCCCCACCAGAAAACTTGCATCAGTGTGCTCTTCTCCACAGACTGCAGCTCCTGCCAGGAACCTGCGCCTGTGTGGGATGTCCATGGGCATGGTCTGCATCACAGGCAGGGGAATCTCTGCTCTGGTACCTGGAGCACCTCCTCCCTCTGCTTCTCCAGTGTCCTTGGTGTCTGCAGACTTGTTTGTCTCACATTTTCTCACTCCTCTCTCCCAGATGCTGCTGTGCAGCATTTTTTACCCTTTCTTAAATTTATCACAGAGTCATTATGTGTGTCTCTGATGGGCTCAGCTTTGGCCAGTGGTACATTCATCATGAAATTGGGTGGAACTGGCCCAGTCCAATGTGGGGGCAGCTTCTGTTGCCTTCTCATACAAGACAGAACTCTGCTCTTCAGATATCAGCAAGCCAGCATCACTTAGGCATCAGGTTTCTCTTGTGTAACCAAGGCACTTTTTCACAGAGATGCTTTTCCACAGATTTTTTTTTCACGTTTTCATTTTCTGGTATATCCTATTTTATTTCCAGATTTCCTCATATTTTCATTAATTTGGTACTCTATTAGTTATATCATTATTAACTATTACAATCAGGAAAAATTGCCCATATGACTATATGAGACAAATTTTAGCTAACGTTAATACTTCTTTCACAGTTTGGGGTTCCTCAGCATAATTTTTCCTTATGCCCTTCTTGATCAGTATCACACATTGCTCCTCACATACATTGTCCACCTAGTTCTGACATAGCTACTCCTGTGTGACAAACGTGTTGCATAGAGAGGGACTATTTTTATAAGCCAAAAATATTCTATTTTTACAGCTGAGCAGTACTGAAATGAATTCACTAAAAGACAAGGTAAAAGAAATATGATTGGTGCAAAAAATTGATGGCATGTAAGATAAGTAATTGAATTGACCAGTAAGCTCCAGCTCTTAATTTCATTGCTTCAGTGTTGTTCTAATTATCAGGTAAGATATAATTGTTTCATATTTCCTGTTGTGATTTTAGAAAAAATTCCACTCTTTTCAATCTGTCCCACTTTAAGGAAAAGAACAACCTCTGTAAACGTGGAGAAAGTTACCCAAGCACTTAAGTGGAAATCTCAAAATTGCATGAAAAGATGTGAGAAGTTTCAGTTAAAAATGGATTATGTAATTCCCTCATTATGTGTCTGATTTGTCACTGATAGATTCTCCTTTCCTGCAGCCACCCCACGCCCCCAGCACACTGCAAATAACATGTGGCTTGCATAGCAGATATAATAGATATTCTTTGGACAGATAAATGTTAAAACCACATAGCTTGGAATATAGTCTAGCAAGGGTTTCCAGCTGGAGTTTTCTTGCAAACCCAGCAAGAGCTGGACTTGGTTTAGGGCTCTTTTTTCACAACCACTCTTTCCTTGTTCCTTTTCCTCTTAGAAAGAAATAGCATAACATTTAAGATTTGTGCTATATTGTTTATTTTTTCCCCTCT
This sequence comes from Origma solitaria, assembly GCA_013397895.1. Classification (NCBI taxonomy): domain Eukaryota; kingdom Metazoa; phylum Chordata; class Aves; order Passeriformes; family Acanthizidae; genus Origma; species Origma solitaria. The sequence continues at coordinate 1,173,784 of VZRL01004528.1, read as the reverse complement.
CCTCTGTAAGTTTATAGCCTCTTCATTGGAAAAAAATGGTAAAATGGCAAAAAAGAAAAGATACGTCCACATATGGGGGAAGCTTCTGAACTTCACTAACTCGTTAGTATTCACTGATATAAAAATGAAAAGGCCTTTCCAGTCATTAATTTTCATACTTTCTGAATACATTTTGCTAGAGAGCTTGAGTAAGAGAACGACTTTATACAATCTTTCATCATATAAACAGAGAAAAAAAGGATATTACTGGCTAATCAAAGATATTCTGCATAACTAAATACAAATTCTGGCTCTGGAGATTGCGGGAAATGAAGAAAATATTATTAAAAGAAGAACTCTCCCTACTTGTATTTTTCTTCTCTTTTCCTTAAATCAAGTGTTGGTGGGCACTGTTCAATCAAATGAACCTCTTTTTGTAGCTGGAAAGGCAATTCTTATGTTCTTAAGTTCCAACATTGTCCTTACTTTTTGAGTATTTTATATGTTAACACTTACACTTTTCAAATCCACACAGATTGCCATATGAATGAAGGGTTGTTTTTCGTTTTAGATTTTCCCCTTTGAGCATCAGGTGTTTCAGAGGCCTTCGTTTGACATCTCTCTTCTGGAGAGATGCGTAGGAGTCAGTAAACTCTGTGTCTCTAATTCAGATTCTGTCTATGTCCTACATGTTTCCTGCTGAGTCACTGTATGACTTTCTCACTGACTTTTAGTGTTTTAATTTCTGAGTGGGAAATTATTTTGAAGGCCATACTTTTCTCTATTTCTATGTATTATGTACAATGAAGAAAAATGATGTGAAAAGCTGGGAAAAACAGCCACAGGGTGACCATAAGGAAGTGTTTTTGAACGGAACAGGCCATTCATTCAAAAATGAAGAGAAAACTGTAAATTAGTCTTCTTTCCATTGACTAGCCACATGTTGTAGCAGCTAAAAGCAAGTGATCAGGGAAATCAATCTGCAAATTTTCGTTTGGCCAGAAGGGATCTCCATGCTTTTCAGAGAAGAAATTGAGCTGTTAGTTCTGTAGTTGTAATTCTACTGTGCCCATATCGCCAAGACTACCTGCAAGAAATCTGAAAACCTGGACAGTGAACCAGGTGTAGTTGAGATGATGGATTATATTTAGAAAAAAATGTTTCACTTGGTGGTTTTCCTCTGCTTCCACCTTCTTCACAGTTGGATATCTAAAATAATCTGCTGGCATAACTGAGCTAAATTAAATGGGGAAATTAAATCAGTCCAGATAAAATTATAAGAATAGTTTTAAGCTTACAAGTAACTTACAACAGTTATAAACTTATAAAAGCATCTTAATGTTCATGTGGATGACTCAGCATATGTTTGCACCTCTAGAATAATAGTTAGAGGCTAATAATTAATAAAAAATAAATATGTTTAAAACTGGGGCCTAATTTCCCATTGGTCTCCTGTGGTAAGTGAAGTATTACAGTGTTACAGAACAACACATCATTCCCTCTTCCTTTCCCTTCCAGGCTTTCCACTTCATTATCTGGTTTCTTCTACTCTTTTCTTCAGTTTTTTTAATTCAAGGAAAAGTTTTAGCAAATGAAAAGGCTTTGTATTCTTAGTAAAGCATTTGAAAATTGTGACTTAATATGTGTTAGCCTGTTACTGCAAATCCTCCGACCTGCAGTCTTCCTGCAGGCCTTTTTCTGTATGTACTGCTTCAGATTATCTAGGTAGCTGCTGAATTGAGTATCTCAGTTCCCAGCACTTTAAGGGCCTTAAATTAGCATTACTACTTTGGCTTTGAGGCAGAAGAAAACAGAGAGGTGGGGAAGCTGTCTGCATGGAGGTGCTGAGCAATGTTTGTTTTGTCATTAAGTAAGCTGGAGGCACCAAAGGCCATAGTTGAAAGGTTGAGAATGCAACCAAATATTGTAATGAATCCGTGATTTCAGAATTCAAAAAGTTACTGTATAACTCCTGCAGCTTTCTTCACTTATGTGAATGCAAGTGTTTATATTTCTGGCAGATGGGTGTTAACATTTCTGGTAAGATTGTTTTAAGCTCACTTTTTGCCTGCTCTTTGAACAAGAATGAAGTTTGGATGGAAAGTTTTTGAAAGCTGGAGATGCTTAGTCTTCCATGTCCCCTGGATTAGACTGTGTATCTGTAACAGATTTGCAAATGTGCCTCTGGCACTTCTCAAGGATTTCTGGACATGCAACAGTCAGTAGGTGATTGCTTGGAGCAGTAGGATGGCAGGTTATTGCTGTGTAACACTTCAGGCAAAGCCTGAGAAGTGGCCTGTGTAGCCACAGTCTGTTTCTCCTTTGAGTCATAGCCCCAGAGGTTCCAACATCAGCTATGTTGCTTTCATCCAGTCTGTGAATCTAGGCAGCTGTTTCTCGTGACAGATTCCCAGTACTTCTTTTATAGTATTTTATTTTTCGTGCCACAGTGATTCAGTTGTGGGAGAAGCTTAGCAAGATTCATTGGCATCCTCATCCCTTTTCTGTGTTTACTAGAATGAAGTAATTGACATATGGGAATATTCATAGGAGTGTGTCAGACAAGCTAGACTGAAAGCAACAGACAGATGTCCAGTGAGTTAAATATGCAAATCTTGAATATAAATGATGAATTAGATTAATGAACAGATGAAAAATGACCATATTAAAAATGACTGGAATCTGATCTCATTCCTTTTGGGAGAGTTTTTGTGAATCACATTATTATCGCAAAGACAGCATGTTTCTGTTTTAGTGTTATTCTGGGTAATTGGCACATTCTTTTCTGTTATCATGCTATGTTTGAATGTGGCTTTGTGTGCCTAAGTGGAACTTCTAAGTATGTACTTTCTGACTTTTTGTCATTCACATTCACTTTTTTCTGGACATAGCACTAGGTAGTAACAGGGGTCTTGATTCATACTCTCAGTAAGTTTAAAATTCTAACAATTGATGTAAAAGTGTCTGATCAAAGTAACAAAAATAAAATCCTACCTTTCTTTTCTTGCATGTATTTTCATCACTGGGAGCTGCATGCAGATACACAAGACTTGATTTTGAACCACTGAAGACTGTAGGGTTTTACTGGGACACAGCTGAACTGATCAGATTTAATATGAAATGCATTTAATTAGAGGAGAGGAGATTCATTTCTTTCTAGCAGACAGCCTAGTATGAGCTATTTTTTTAAAACTCCTCTAAGCCAGTGGAGAAAAGTAGACTGAGGTCATGGCCAGAGGCCCACTTTAAGTCAGCGTGCCTCTGGCTCCATTCATGCCATTGCTCCTTCTTTGTCTCTTTTAGCAGCTGCTGGAATGAGCAGGGTCAGGTTCCAGTGTACTGTCTGTTTCCCTGGAGGGATGCAGAAGCGTGGGGAATGTGGAAACCTCCCTCTTGGTGGCAGTGCAGGTTTCTGTTGCATAGAAATGCCCACTTAACTACAGTTAACAATGCCTGCAATGAACTGTACTGCTTGCAGCAGGAGCCCAGACAAATAAGTTCCTTAGTTACTTATGTAAACATAATTAAGTAAGATAAATCCTGATCTTAGTCTACTAAACATTTACAGTCAACAAAAAATGAAGTGTCTACATGGCAAGCTGTGTGAGGGTGTGGTGTGATTAGAATCTTCTGCATTTCGTTCTTTACAACTACTCTATAAAATGTGAAATAAGAAAAGAAAGAAAAGATAGAATAAGTTAACAATGAGCATGCACTTGTAAATATTGATATAACTGCTTATTTTCACAGAAACACAGAATGATTGATTGGAAGTGACCTCTGGAAGTTGTCTGAGCCAGTGTCCCTGCTTAAGCAGGAGAACCTAAAGCCAGTTGCTCAGGACTATGCCCTGTTGGGTTTTGGGTGTCTCCAAGGATGGGGGCTTCACAGGCTCCCTAGGCCAGGCATGCCAGTGGTTGGTCATCCTCAGCAAAAAAAGATGTTTCCTGATGTTCAGATGACACCTCATATGTTTGAGTTTGTGCCCATTTTCTCATTTTCACTGGGCACAATAAAGAGCCCAGCTCTGTCCTCTTTAAACACTCCCTTCAGGTGTTTATATACATTGATAAGATCCACCTGAGCCTTCTTTTCTGAAGTCTGAACAGTCCCAGCTCTCTCAACCTCTCTTTGTAGGAGAGATGCTCCAGACCGTGTATAATTTCTGTGGCTGTTGCACTCATACCAGTATGTCCACGTCTCTGTTGCGCGTACAAGCCCAGCATGTGCAGAACTCTCCAGGTGTAGCTTCACCAGTGTCAAATAGAGGATAAGGATCACTGCTATTGACCTGCTGGTAATGCTGTGCCTAATGCAGCCCAGAATAACATTGGCTCTTGGCAACAAGGGCATATTGCTGGTTCATGTTCAACTTGGCATTCACCAGAACCCCCAGGTCATTTTTTGTCAAGCTGCTTTTCACCTGGTATATGCATGTGCTTTTCACATATACATATGCCTGATATTGTTCATCCCCAGATGTAGGGCTTTGCACTTCATCTTGTTGAGCAAAGAAATTATTAAAGTGATTTAGAAAAAAAATTCTCTTGAACTATTGTAACCACAGGGATGTTCTTTCTTGAGATACAGGGCTTTTTTTATGCAGTCCAATTTTCTCCTACTGGTCTTGTTTAGTTTTTTGGTGGTTTTTTGTACAGTTTTTTGAGGAAAAGGCAATATAGCATTGAGTTGAAGAGGGTTGTTAAAGTATTTTGTGGTCAACCCTGAGATGTCACTCTAAAAATCTGGGTTCAGAATATTGTTTCCAGTCATTGTGGGTCTGCAGGAAAACCACCTTCCCTTATATTCCCATGAGTGTATTCTGTCTTAAGTCTCAATTCATGTGAAAAAGAGGAGAAAGTGAGGTTAATGTCTTCCCTTTCCTTTCACCCCTCTCATGTGAGGGCAGCGGAACTTGCTATTTATCAGCTAATGAAGTGGCAAATTGCAGTGTCACGATTTAAAGTGTCGTGTCACTAGCTTTCATCTCCTTACATTTCACAGTCTTTACTGGAGCAGTTCAGAGGGTGATTTGTAAGTGGTTTAATGCATTTTATTTCTTTCCACTGAAGACAAGGTAGACTTCTGGGGTGGAAGTTTCATCAACAGCCCTGTTTTCTTGTGTCTCCATTCAGGAATCAGAGCACTTTAATCCTAAATTAGCTTTTCAGAGCAGGGGTTTTGACTCAGTACATTTTAGTGTGTCATTTACCATAAGAGTCCCTCCATGTCACCTGAGACTTCCAGTCACTATGACAACACAAATCATAACAAACTAGTGAACATCTGAAAGAGATTATGACAAGGCATTATGTAGCTGGGTAGTTTTTAAGAGATTTCATTAATCTATTTTCAGAACAAGCAGAAGTGCAGCGCTTGGGAGTATCCTTGCTCTGTGCAGCTGAGTCATATGTGAGTACTTTTACTGTCAAAATTTGAGTGGGGTTTATGTCCCCAATGGTGGGATGTCTTCCAAGTGCTCAACTTCCACTAGTGGATGAGGTGGAACGATGTGGTTTTGGATATGACCCATTGTAGACAATGTCACCTGGTTTCGACCATTCCCAGAGGACCCATTGGGAGGTGCTGTTCTACTTTTGTGGGAAAAGTGTTGCTAAAGAGGCAGAGCATATGTATGTATTGAGCAGTGGGAGCTATACTCCAGGCGTAGGGATGGATATAAACAGGTGCTTTGATTTACACACTTCCTTTTCCAGCTTGCTTCCATTGTGGGAGTAAAGGTTGTATACACACTGTGATCTGTTTTTCTACCAGTATATACTCCTGTTTGAAGTGTTTATTTTCTCAGCAGAGAAGAAAATATTAGTTATGTATAAATTTAACAGACATTTGTAACAATGAGTTCTTCTCAAATTCTGAGTATTTCCAGATTAAATATGTTGTAACTAAGAAATACTTGTGGGTCACAGAGATAATACTTTGACTTTATTATGACAGACAGGTGTGAAGTATACTAGAAAATATTTGTGTGGAGGGAACTGTAAGGTTCGATGACTTCCTAGACATTTCCAAATTAATGTGAGTCATCCTTGTTATGTATTTATTTTCTTACATGAGGAAACATAATCACCACCTCTCATTCAATTGTTCTTTTTTACAGTGAAAAAACTTTGCTTGCTTGTGGTAGTAAGATATCAGTCTGACTACATGACTAATTCAGGAAATAGGAAAGGTCTTGTGGGCAGGGAAGGTGGGAGTGAACTACTTACATGAGAATTGATCATTGTTTGTTAGATGTCAGAATCAATCCGGATTCCAATTCTTATGAACAGAAGCCCACATTTTCCAGTAAAATATGAAGCTCTGACTAAGAAGTTTGATTCCTAATTGTGAAGTTATTGTCTGTCTCCTCTGGTATCACAGAAACTTGCTTGGGCCTACCCAGACAGTGGCAATGAATCCAAAAGCAGTTAACCTTTTACTAAGGTGAACTGGACTACCACTGCTTAAGACATTTGAGACACCATTAAGATAGTCTATTAGAAAGCCTTAGAAAATATACAGAGAGAATCTGTAATAGTAAAATTTTATATTCCTTTAAAATCCTTTACTAACTCATTTAGGTAAGTTTTTAACATTATTTTATTATGTGAACAAATAAAATAAGGGGAAACATAGAACCTGTTTTGTGCAAGAATTTGAGTAAGTCTTTAAGTGAGTGGCCACATTTCACCTTCCTTGGAAGCGCAGGCATGTATGTGAGTTTCAGTGAATGGGTTTAAGTATCTTGTCTTGAGGTCAAAGATAGTCAGAAGCAGAAGCTTTGATGTCCTGTCCCACACTTCAGGCATAGGCATCACTATGAACTTTGATTTATGTGCTTCCTTTATTGGTTTGCTTTCATTGTGTGAGCAAAGGCTGTAAATATGCTGTGATCTGCTTTTTCTGACAGTCTACCAGTGTGTGCTTCTGTATGAAGGATTTATGTTTATTTTCTCAACAGAGAAGAAAATAATAGTTTCGTATAAATTTAGGGCAATTTGTGGCCAGTAATTTGTCTCTTTTATCTCTACTATATTCTGTGTACTTCTATGTAAAGTTTTAGCTTTATTAAAAAGATCTTTCTTCCCTGGTTTTTTGCATATCCATGTGCATTCTGTGTATGGGTGTTCATGTGATGAATAGAGCCTGTATTGCTGTATTCACCTTATATCTCTATGACAGCTACTTCCAGCTCAGCATGCTCTGTCTCATTTGCACATAAAATTATTTCTGAGTTCTTTCTTCCTAGTTTACCTACCCTGGACTTATGAATGTTACAATAAATAAATTCTGTTAATGACCAGTTTTCCAACAGAAAATCTCCAACCCCAAATTTAGGCAATCTTTCTGTTATTTCAAATATCCAGGAGTTGTGCATACTCCGCTAAGTCTAACCTTAATAGTTTAGTCTGTAGCTTCTTAAATTATACCTGGTTCAGAATTAAGGCAAGAATTCATGGAGAAAGATTTCAGTTTCCACAAGCATAAAGAATTCATAAAAGGAGAAGCAGGGTAAAAAGCAGACAAGCAATAAAAGTCAAATTACTTGAAAATGACAAATTAAAAAAAGTCAGATTACAAATATCTTCAGCATAAAAATGCTAAAGATATTTGCAAACCTGACATGTGTCTACAGTGATTGGCTTGGAATGATCATGAGTTCTGCCAGGGACAAATATAAAACAAGTTCATTTCTTGCATATGAGTCTTTAAAGGCCATGTGTTAAGTTAATGCGCTACTGATAAGTTATCACATTTTATGTCTAGACATTCAAGCTAATGTGAGTGGGAATACTTTCATGTGATTTTTCCCTCTGGTGTTTTCCCCCCACAACAGTGCTCCTTTTCTGCTTCTGTGCTGCTAAGAATAATAATGGAAACTTTCTGTCAAAAAAGATAGGCAGGCAGAGACACACACTCCTCCACATAGCCCCTTTACCTTTTCAAGATATAGTGTGAAGTATGGAGTTTTGGGCCTTGGAATGATGTGTTTCAATTTGAATGTGGTAATTTCTTCCTTAGAATAGGTGATAAACTGTTTATATCTAGACTGATCCTTGAGGGGCTTAGAATATTTAGGTCTTGTTTTGCAGGTGCTGTAGTACACCTGGATTACCAGATAAAAAAGACAGTTCTCCTGGTCATATGCTAGATTTTTAAACTATTATAGAACTACTCACTTAGACAAGGTTCTATATCAGGAGGAAGGTTCTTGAATTCATGGTGATTTAGCTACTCTGGCAAGTGGTTTTCCTTTAACTTTTTACAAAAACTACTTTAAAAGCTCTTCAATTAGTAAGGTTCCTCTGTCAAAAGATTAAAAAGTGACAAGATTGGGAATCATCTTAAATGATATAATTTCTGCTGCAGAATCTGTTGATGCAATTGGCATGCTGAAGTTGAGGAGAAATAAGTCTAACTAGGGGAATTTGGTAACAATCTGCAAAAGATTGTTAAAGAGAAGGTGAACAAAGAATGATTCTTAAAAACTTGCAGCAATTAATTTCTATAATGAGCTCTTCTTTTTTTTCTTTTAAAGGGATAGTTGCTCATAAGTTGAAGATAAGATAAACAAAAGGAAGTATCTTCTACATAATGATTTGCTTTATCATGAAACACTTGTGGCAGCAGAAGTCTAATTAAGAAACAGGCAAACATACTTTAACTTCTTTGTGGAATATAAATCCCCAGATGACAGGTAAACTTCATGATCTGGACGTGACTTTTGGTTCAGGGACACACTAAACCACTGGCTATCAGCTGTTGGAAAGGTGTGTCAGGGAAAAAATGTCTTTGCATCAGGCATATTTGTTACATAAATTATGCTGAGATAGTTAATCATGCCTTCATAATATTTGCATTCACTATGATAATGTAACTTAGTTGGACTTGAGTCCTTTAATTCTAAGGATGTCTGAAATGATGCAGTTTACTACTGCATGTCTTCTCAGTTTTACAGGTGCTAATATCAAACTTGTCCTTCAGACAAACTCTGGCTTCCTATATCTGTTTTAATTAGTTTCAAGAGCTCATCAAAATACTTAGTGTCTCAAGCCAAGGGTATCCAAAAGCTGTCCTAAATCTCTTGGTTGATGATTTTCATCTCTGCGCAATGCAATACTCATGAAGTTTTCCTGGCAAAGTCTGAAGATTTGGAAAGAAGTCACTGGGGGGCTAAGCATCATTATAAATGTCAACATATTTTTTTCTTTCAATATGGCTTTTTCTAAGAAAAAGTATATCTGGCTCTATATTTTAAACAATAACCTAATACAGTGTGGAAATATACAACTCCTTCTGAAAACCCAAACCTCAACCCAAATAAAACCTAACTTGCAACAGAACTAAGCTGTCCTATTTCTGTCTCTTTTGCTCTCTTCTGCTCCTGGGGAGCTGATGGGAAAAATACACAGTATTGCATAGTTTTACGTTCCCTTTTTTGTCCAAATGAAAGTAGCTCAGATTGTATAGTAATAACCATAGAGGAGAATAAATATAAAAAAGGCCAGATGTCCAAGTTTATGCCCAAACTAGTCATATTACGCCGTGTTCAAACAGTGAAACAAATAGCTTTTTCTTCTTTTCCTTTCACTCTAGAATGTGCAGAGAGATTTGGAAGTCCACTGTAGACCCAAAATGCAAATAGAGTATTTCTTTATGACATTTAACTTTTATTTAATGATAACTCATAAGCTGTTTTTACATTCTTATGTTTTTCATGAGTATAGGATTTTCTATATGTGACCCAATCTGGGGATATGAGATGTGGACATTCACATCACATCTCTTCACTACTCGGTGGGTTAATTAAATAATGTAGAGGATTTGGGTCTTCAGATGCTTATATATGAATCTGCGGATGCTGGTGAGCCAATTTTGATTTGAGTCTAATATCGAGCATTCTTGTTGTAAGATATTTGGATTTGGGTTTAACCCTATACTTTACGCTGATACTTAGATCACGTTCCATTGATACCATTTACTCCTTGGCTTTAATTTTCTCATCTTTAAGTATTCAATAAAAATTTAGGTGTTGGGCATGAATGAGATGCAATTTTAAAACGTTGGTTTTACCTAGAGTGTTCTGCTGTTTACTTCTCTGTATGTATTTCAGGTAGAAAGAACTTCTAATAAAAATTGTCATTAATAAGAAAAAGCAAGTGTTTTATAAGCTTTTGAAATCCTCTTTTAAGCTGAAAAAATCTGAGACAGTTCATTAAACTTAAAATAAACAATACCCTGCTTTAAATATCTGCAGTGTAACCTTAGGTGGGGATTCTGGCTTTTAACGTTTTGGTTAAAAGGTATAGCTATTTTGCTAAGGCATTATGTACTTCCAAGGCATAAATGATCAACAGCAAGGACTGACTGAAGACCTCATGCTCTGACTGTATAAAAGAAGATCAGATGCCTGCATCAGGCAGGCGAAACTGTCTGTAACCTCACTGCACGCATTGTGCCAAACCCCAGCATGGTCTGATTAGTAATACTTGATTGATACCTAGTGCAGTTAATTGACAGCTAAGACAGTTTCTGATCTCATTAGGTCAGAGGAGCAGCAGAATGAACCTGGGCTTGACTTTTGAAGCTAGCTCTGTCAATGCACAAAACTCTGAAAAATGGGAAGACTCTCTTGCTGCAAAATTTGAATTTTACTCATTGTCGATGCTGTGCTTCGCTTATTGCTCCCCATGTATAAGCTGGGCAGTGACACTCAGTCATTTTGACTGGGAGCGAGTGAATGTGATGCTGGACACTTTGCTCTTCTTGTGTGTGGAGCTGAATATGAAGAACTGATGTTCAGCCTTAACTTTGCTGTTTTACCAAGACACTGAGAGATTAGTAGATATTTATGAACTTACTGAATGAAAGGAAAAAAGTGTATGTGTTACACGTTATGTACACATTAGTTGTGGTAAAGTGCAGGAAAAAAATTTACTGATGAGTTTGAGTTATGGTCATTGGTGGAACCAAGAATAAGCTACGGAAGACAATCAAGCTAGAGGAGACAAACTAATTCTTCACTTGCTGTCTAGTTTACAAATATTTTAACTAGCCTTTAAAAAACTCAAAGATGGCATTTCACCTTCCTCCATTTATATGACTCTGAGGGACTTCTTTAGGGTTTCTGGTAATGTGTTGGAGGTCTTAAAGTAGGCTCTTTGGGCTCCAGCTGCCTTTTTTAGTCATGTAGTTCATCCACAGCTTTTGTCATACCTGCCGGCTCTGTCTTCAATACTGTAAGTAACTGAAAGATTACTGTAGATACCAGTGTCCAGACAACTGAATCAGCCTGGCTTGTTTTTCCCCTGCATCTCAGAAATGTTTTTTTTAACCTGGACCCTGGCCGCGTCAGCTGTCCTCAAAGTCCTGACCTCTCAGTCCTGCATCTTCAGCAGCTGGTGGAGGCTGCATGGAACCTGTCCAGGGTAGATGTGTGGGTTTCCTCTGCAAGAAAAAAACTGAGCTTGTGGGAGGATGAGGTGTGCAGGCAGGAAACACACCCACTAGAATGACAAGCTGGGATATGGACATCTGCGCCTGAGAACTGGGATGTGTACCTGTCTGGAGGGACTGGATATGGTCTAGACTGTGTCTAGACATGATCTAACAAAAAGTACTAGGTTTTGGCTACGGGAAGCTTGAAAAGTTCCCAGGTTGAATGGGAGGGATGCTGAATCCCTCATCCAGCTGCTTCAGGACAAATTAATAATGGAAACTTCTCAAGTATGGTAGTTTTCACAGCTCTGCTGGTAATCTGGCACTGTTACCACTGCTGGAGGTAGGTAACTTTGAACTGGATTTGTGGACATGAAATGAACTCTTATTATTTGTCATATAATATTTAATTGCTGAATTTGGTAAGAAAACTATAGTTCAAAAAATTTTGAAAAAAAGTGATTTATACACTTAGCAAAAGAATATGTTCATGCATATATATGAACACATATTCAGAAACACATTTCTCAAAATAAGAATAAAATATTCTTCCTCACACTTCCCAACACACCATTTCCAGTTTATGTTCAAGTTTCAGATGATGTAACTCAACTTCTTTGGGAACAAAAGCTGGGCTGAAAGAGGCAATTATTTTTTCAATTCAACACATTTTTTTTTTCATCTTGGGACTCCTACAGACTCCTACAGACTCTTCCTTCGGTTATACCGATATAAATCACAGGACTATTAAAGAATATGATAGATGGAACTCTTCTTCAGAAAACCAGGGGAGAAGTGCCAGACTTTACTGGAATACCAGAAGATTGTCATGTATGTCCTTAAATTTTAGGAAATCTTACCTATGCCATTAAGTATTGTACTCAGTGAAGTCCTTGGTGACTCTTTAGTGTGCAACATTGATAAATAGGTCCGGGTGTGCCTTGGGAAAATCACTGTAAGTTAAATCTGCTGGGAATCACTTCTCTGAAAGTACATGCATCTTCAATCAAACATTCAAGCAGAATGTCTCTTGTCAATAGAAAGAATTTTAAAACTCTGTATCAACAAGGTACTTGATGGCTTCCAAGAAGAAGATGTTACCCATGAGAGATCTATTCAATGTATGGAGAGAAACCTGTGATTTAAAAGATAAAGAGCAGGGGGAACCTAATTCAAAGTTCTGTTGCTGACCCAAAGAAAGGTGTTCCATACTTATTATGTCCCAGCCAAGCGTCCTTATTGCTAGCCTCTAATCAAAATTCCCTCTAACTGCTCTCCTTCTGGTCTTATGACTCTTGCCTGCCTGATCACACAGCACCTCTCCTGAGTGACCTGCCATCCTGGATCCCAGAGCTGCCATGTGGAAGATGTGGGCTTGAACCTGTTGTGACTGAAGGAAGCCAGTTCATTGCAAGTGCTCTTGTGACTTTGCAGAAGGTAGGAGATGTGGCCAGCAAGTCCCTAGTCCTTCAGGGGAGAGGTGGCTGATCCAAAATGGATCTAGGTATCAGTTTATCTGACTACAGAACAAGGAAACAGGGTCTCCCTCCATGGGTCTTCAGAAGCTGTTGCTTCTCTCCCTGATGTTCCAGCATAACTGGATGCTAATTTTAAGAGGTCTGACTCATATCCCTGAGGCCACCACTGAACATAAGCAAGCTGAATGCACAAGATGGGCAATGAAGATGTCCATTGTGAATTACACCCAAGATTAATAGAGGCCTTTAAAAGAAACTTTGCAAATAGCTGTCTCTAATGGGGTACATGCAGCCCAGAATTAGTAAATTTGCACAATTCTTCCCTGTTTCACTTGGACTGAGAAATTTCTCATATTTCAGCTTCACTTGTCTCTTTGCACTTGCAATGGCTTATTGAACCCATTTTTTCTGTTTCCTTTTATTTGGCTATCATTTTGCATAGGCTGTTGTCAGAGCATGATAGATTTTGCAGGACCAGATTTAGTTGATAGTGGTACCAAAGGAAATATTTCCTTTAATAATTTTTGATCACAAACCCATTTCCTTTGCAGTGGTATCGAAACTTCATTAGATATATATTGTCAAAGAGAATACTTGCTGTAGCAATGTTTCCCTTTGAAATTTATCAGGTTCAAACCCTCTAAATAATGCCAGCTATTTGACTGAAGACACCAAAGGTGTGATAATGAGTGATAGATTTACAGTACTATCTTTATTAATGACTTGTGATTATAGTTCAATTTGTTCATGATAGTGAACCTCTTCATGCTTCCAGTCCACTCTGAACTGTTCAATATAATGAAGCTGAGTATTCATTTTTCCCTTTAAAGAGCATCCTGAACAATACTCCAGAAGTATTTTTGCAGCTTCATAAGTATATGTTTTCACATGTAATTACAGAAGAAGGGGTAATGGCTTTAAACTGAAAGAGGGTAGGCTTAGATTAAATGTTAGGAAGAAATTATCTGCTTTGAGAGTGATGAGACCCAGGTTGCCCAAAGAAATTCTGAATGCCTCATCCCTGGAAGTGTTAAGGCCAGGTTGGATGGGGCTTTGAGCAATCTGGCCTAGTGGAAGGTGACTCTGCCCATGGCAGGGGGTTTGGAACTCTCTCAGAGCTCCATCCAACCTGGCCTAATGCAGCTTCTCTCAGGGGAATTTTTAATTACACTTCCCCTTCTTCCATAAACCTTTGCCAGTTCCAAGAATGAATTTTCTCTCTGAGGCAGACTGTGATGCGAAATCCCTGACCATCTCGTCCAGGCAGCAAGAAGAGAAGCTGCCAAAAGCCTCAGCTGTCGGCCCGTAATTAGCATTTGTTTAACCTACAGACTTGTTATGGACAGTTTATCCAGGAAAGCAGTCCTTTGACCTTCCCAGCTGGGACTGGAAGCAGGGAGTTCAATGTCAGGGCTGATGCAGGGTGGGAGCTCCCTGCAGAGGTGGGGCTTGCCTTGTGCAGACTTTCTGCAGCAAAATAAGGGAAATGTCTGCTTTTTTGGCTGTGTTTCACAACTACTCACAGACTTTGGAAAGGTTGTATTAGAAAATCCAAGCTCTGAGGTATCAATTGATTCTTGGAAATCACTGAAATACTTTATTTCTGGTTTTTAGGTTTTGGGTTTTTTCATCAGGGAGAGAAGAGTTTTTGGCAGACTGTGAAAATTTTCTTTGTGGAACCTCACCTGTTCTCATAGCATCTAACCCAAGAACCACAGAAAGCAACTGGAAAATGCTAGTACAGTTTTGTCAGGCTTCAGACTGGGCCCTTTACCCTGAGCTGGGAGTGTCTATGCACAACATCAATAACTGGGCTTGGTACTGGCAGCACATCTAGAAGGGGTCACAGAAACGAAATCTAGTCCCAGTCTGGGTCTGAAAACCCTGTGCCCCAACTTTGGACAGGGGGTAAAGCAAAGGACCCCCTTCAGGGTAGGGAGAGATAGTGGCACTTTCCTGCTCTGAAGAGGTGCTCTGAGGATGAACAGATGCACAGGTCTGTCTGTGAGCAGGGCTGTGAACATCACTGTCAGCCCTTAAAGGCTGAGGTACAGGGACCAGGACTCCATAACCCCATCCATGGACACAGGGAGATCAGCCCTCTTGAATTAAATTTGTGGCACACAGATTTGAAAATCATATTTTCCCCTCTCGTATTTTTTCCACAAGTAGCTGGTTTAAGTAAACTTATATTTTCCACACTGATAAAATAGTTTTGCTAGTTATGTGTGGTAAAGCTTTATTCTAGAGGCAGCTTTGGAAGACTGTCATACAGTAAATATAATAATTTGCTTGCTTTGTTAATATGTAAGAATTAAGTACAAACTTTAAGAAATTCCTCTTATTTATTATCAAATGCACTCTTGCCTATACAGGTTCAGAAATTTTTGTTTGGTTGGTTTAATGGTTGGTTTAACTTTAAATGGCATAATAATTATGAATGGCAGTTTCTGATCTTACTAATTACATTCTGAAATTGCTGTTGTGATTAAAAAACCTCTACCTAACAAACCCAGACCAATCTCTCAAGTGTTTTACTCAGTACCTTAAGCATTGGGTTGTCAAGACTGAATGTGTTTCTCTCCCTTGTCTGCATTCCTTTGAAAAGGACAAGTCAGCACAAGGTGGTGCTAAATAGCACATCATTAATCTTTTTCTAATATACAACCCTGAAGGGAGCTTTGGGAAAAGGCAGCGAAAGGATCCTTATTTAACTGCCTGATAAAAGATTTTTTTTTGTTAATTTATTTACTTCTGTCTGTCATGTCTGGGAGACTTTCCTAGTAAAGCCTGCCCACCTTGCCTGTTAAGGATGTCTCCTCTGAGAGGTGTGGCCCCCCAGTCTTTGGAGAAATGCAGTAACTTCATTTTAGGATTTCCTTACAGGAAAGTGTAGCCATTATCTACTTATTTTTAAGTGGATGGTGGTATTTTTCACCTCTGTTCCACAGCTCTTTGGGTTTTGTGAGTCGTTTCGGAGAAAATCTGTACAACATGTGTGCTGTGGGCTTAAGTTACAGCGTTCTGTATTTCATTTGGACAAATTGCTAAGGAGAGGTTGAAAATGCAAAGTGGGTGGAGAAAACTTGAACGCCTGAGCAGATTCAGGACTGGCAGCTCCAGGGAGGGTGGGTGCCCCTTCACTCAAGAACTGCTCTGTTCTGTGTGCTGCTGCTCTGCCAGAAGCAGGGAGAGATGCAGTGTTTGATGGGCTGCTGACCTCTTTGTTTTGCCTGCAAGCAGAAGCACTAACTAAATATTTTCTTTTCTTGGCATCAAATCGCCTCTTCTGAGAAAATGCTCCTGAGATGCAAACTGAAAGGGATGGACATCTTCAAAAAACTATATTTTAGAGGAAGGCAAACTGGTCTCTCTAAACAAAATACCAAAAACCAAATTATGTTTTTGCTAGTAAACACAAAGCTGACCAGCTGGAGTCACCTAGCCAGAGTGCTGTACTTGCTGATGCTGTGTTTCTTGAAGAATCTTGACTCCACAGATATTTGTCAGCACTTTGACATTGTATCTGCACCTCAGAGACTTTCTTTCATGTCTTTTGCCCTTTAAAACATGTTTTATAAATAGGAAAGGTCTCTAGGAAAGCCTGGAACATTATTTCTTTTGCAAAACAACAAAAGTTTTGGAGGGGTCCTATTGCTTTCCCATCATTTAAATCCCATTGTCAGAGAGAGCTTCCTAAGGAACAGAGGGGAGCAGTTATTATTCTGCACTGGCATCTCTTCGCTCTTGTTATGTGAAAGATTTGAAGGGCCCTCTTGCTTACCACAGAACTGACAGAGAGTACCAAGTCCAACATGGTGTGAAAACTTGTCTTTTGTGGAGCTATCTGAGATGTCTGATCATGTGTCACATATAATATTGACTTGACATTAGGATAAGACTGGATATTAGGAAGCATGGTTTTACAGGGAGGGTGGGCAGACGCTGGAACAGACTTTCTAGAAAGGTGGTCAATGCCCCAAGCCTGTCAGTGGTTAAGAGGATTTTGGACAATGCCCTTAATAACATGCTTTAACCTGTGGCCAGGCAGTTGGAGAGGATGATTGTTGTAGGTCCCTTCCAACTGAAATATTCCATTCCATTCCATTCCATTCCATTCCATTCCATTCCATTCCATTCCACATAAAGAATAGCCAACTTTCTCTCTTAATTTGTTTGTACAGGAGTTGAACTAATGAGTCAAGAGGAGGTTGGCTCTATTCTCTTTTGTATAGACATATATTTGTTAATATAGACTAAAATAATAATATTCCCAGAACTGAGGTTTGAAGTCCAGGCTGAGTAGCTCCCTAGTTCTTATAACCTAATTTTTTACCAGTGACACCAGGTCTCTAAAACACATTTGTAATTGTAGTAACACATTTTCTGTTGGAAGTGAAGTGCAAATCTAGACTTGTTCTTCCTGCATGCCATTGACACTCAGTTTCATTTAGAGACATTTATTTTATCAAGAGTTTATGCTTTATCTATTGACTCTCTACCAGGCTTGCCAATGCTGTTGTATGTTAGTATTCTAAATCATGTTTTGTAACTATTCATAAGTATTTTCATCAGAAGATGAGTCTGGACAACTCATCGGGATCTGAAACATCCAAATTTATGGTGAAGTTCTTTAGGTGATTGTGGTATGAGCTGTTGGAAAAAAATTTGGCAGACATCAAGAGATTAGACATGTTTATATAGTGGGAACATAGTTTCGGATAAGTACCTGGACTTCAGAATGTACTTCAACAACTGTCTGGAGTGAGCAAGACATTCCTTCTCCAGATAGGTTATCCCACAAGTTTTTACTGGATAGATGGATCAGAAGTCTGGTCTGATATGGCAATTGCTTTCTTTGTATGTTTTAAGCATCAAGTGCAGGACAGACCTGGAAGCACAAAGTGGCATTTCCAAGGGTGAGCTCTGACACTCCTCATCTGTGTTTTTAGTTTCAGCCAGGAGTCTGAATGGCAGCACACATGGCAGCCAAGAGTGACTTTTTCATTACCAAAGAAAGTGATTAGAAAATAAAGTGGGTTTTGGGGTTTTCTTGGTTGGGTTGTTTTTTTTCTTAAATTTTATTTTGTTTGTTTCCTTGTTTTGTGAAGAGCATGACTTCATATACCAATAATCTTCTTTTTTCTTATGAACTGTCCAGTTTTTCAGATGTGAGTCTGTGGATTCTGCAGATGCACATATCTTGGACTGGTGACTTTTTCTTTGTACTCCATCCCTGATCTCAGTTTATTTATCACCCATTTGGACCATTAGCAATAAATTGCTTTCTTGTTCACCTAACTCTCAGGTAGGCAAGGAGATGTGCTTTGAGTCCATTCAGCACCAAGTAATTAACTTGATGTAGAAAGTAGGTACATTTCCATTCAGGATGGCAAGACGGAACATGTGAGGGACCAGCCCAGTTCCTTGGTTAGAGGGCATGTTTCTAGGAGCCATTTCATAAGGCAGCTTTGCAGTTACTGAATTGTCACTGAAAACAACTGAAAAGATGAAACAAATCAAAACCCCCGAAAACTAGCAGCTTTATAGATAATGATTCTCCAGCTATCAGGAGAGGCTCAACAGAGAAAAAGCAGATGGTGAAGTAGAAATCAAAGTACTTGCTGATCTCATTGCTGCTGTCTATACTATTGCGCTGCTACTTTGTTTGTGCCAGTGGGAGACAGAAATTTGTATTGCTGAACACCACAGCAGGGTGAAAGTCTTCAAAAGGGCTCTGTATAAATTGGGAATGAGTTTACTTTGTTCCCTAACCTGGTTCTTCAAAATGACGAGTGAGAGATTTTGTTTGATGTTGGAACTATCTGCATTCAGCAAAGCTGAGTTGTTAGTCTCTTTCCTCTGCTTCATGTCTTGCGGTTATAGGTCTGTATACAAAGGTGTGAGGCTTTGGCATCTACATTGCGTCAAGTGATTAAAGTGCTGAAAGGGGAGACATTTTCCTCATTTTGTAATAACACTGCCTTCGATGAGTGCTATAAACCACTTGGTCATTATGCTGATTTTCCTTTGGCCTTCTGGTGTTGTCCCTCCTGCAGTCTGGAATGAATGCTGCTATGAAGAACAGTTTGTTTCTGCGAAAATCATGTTGGCATTTGCAGCTTGAGCTCCTCTGGAGGATACAGCCTATTCATGTGTAGAGAGGCCTAGTCCTTCCCTTGCTGGAAAACTGTCAGTACTCTCTGGAGTGTTAGTAGCTTAAGTTACAAGTGACTGCATTTTTCAGGCTTCCAGCCTCTTATTCCACTAGGATATAAGAACTTGACATTTTGATTGTTTGTTTAATGAAAGCATGCTCTTACCTATAGCTCAATTGTTCTGATATTAAAAAAAACAAAAAAGGAAAAGAAAATATCTATTTTGGAAACCAGAGATCTTGACTATGTATGAACGTTGTTTTCCATCCAGCAGTGTGATGCCAAGCAATTAGAAAGAAGAGTAGTATTGGCCTTCCCACTGCATTACAGCAAGCAAAATATGACCAAATATTAAACATAAATCCTGGCCATAATCTTTGATTCAGATCCCAGTTTGAACAACTTCCACAACTGGAGGTGCCTACAGCTGAGTCTAGGGTAAAGGGATGGGTCATTTGCCTGCATGGTTTGCAAATGGGCTTTGGTTTGGGCCCATTTCCTCCAGATGGACATGGCCCTTTGCATACAATTGTATATTCTGGCATGCTGCTGCTCTGCAGTGTGCTCTGGTGTCCATGGGATCTTGGGAAGCTCTTCTGGGTGGCTGCGCTGCTCAGCCCTGTTTGAGCAGGGCTGCAGACTCTGCTCTGCTGAGTGCTCCCCTCGAGATCTCAGGGGAGAAATGGGCTGAGCTCTTGCAGATCGAACTCACAACCACTGGTGCAGCTCTGTGTTGTGGACCCCTCGCTGGAGTCTCCAGGGTAAGCTGACAGCAAGAGGAACCCTTGGAAGCACGAGGTCTTCAGCAGCCGTGGGGACGGGTGTGGTGTAATGAGCAACGGTATGTAATGCATGTGCAAGGGGCCTCTGGAAAATACCTGAGAGCACCAGAGATAACAGCAGGAGCTCTGTACTTTATCTCTGAGCTGGAAAGAATTGCTCGTTCAGTTCAGTATCCAGTCCTAGCAGAGCCAACATCTGAGAAAGATATATGCAAGGTCAGACAGATAGCTAACCTGCCTTTCAGAAGGTTCTTCCTCCTCCTGGCTGTTTCATTAGTTTGTGAGCTAAGGTAAGAATAATATATCTCTTTAACCTTTTCAAAAAGAACTTTGGATGTTCTTATTATCTGTACGAATGTCTAATTCTACTTTTATTGTTGGCCAATGCTTGAATGCATCACATAGCAATGACTCACACGGCGTAATGCTATGTCATGTAAAAGGCACCTCTGTAAAATGTATTTCTTTTCAGTTTCACTGCTTGTGGCTTTTCTTATGTTTATGGTAGACTTGTTTGCATGAGACTTCTTTCAAAACTTATCTCTCAGAAAGAGACCAGTTTCACACAAAGGTCCAGATTCTCATTCTACAACTATGTAGTTTAGAAACACTAACATAATATGAGAAATGGCACACAGTCTACAAAAATGTGCATTATGGATTTCTGTTACAGCTACAGGAAGAAGAAAAAAAATACAGGGAGTTGCAACAAGTCTCTTTAACTAATGCATATTCTGTTGATTTGGGAAGATCTTTGCTTTTTTTTTTTTTATTTTCACTGAGTTTGTTTTTGCTTACCAGAACAATTTAGGCTAAGAGAAAGTTTTAAAATTTTTACTATAGACAAAGCTGTTACAGATTTTGAGCCTGACAGAGTTTTTGAAAGTAGTTGGGAAGCTGATGCTCCTCTTTAGTAACTATTGGCATTGCTTAATGTGCTCAGGTATTCCATGCTGTTGGTCCTGCCTCTGTCCTCTTGGGCTCCATGGTGGTGTGTGTGAGTGTTTTAACCAGGAAAACTCACAAGAACCATTTAGCAAGGCAGTGGTTTCTATTTTTCCTCAGAGGAATGGCTTTTCTCTGGTATCTTTTCATAGAAAATATTTCTCTCATTCTTTGAGGAAGATTGCATTCTTCAAATTCCTCAAGAATCCCTTGAAATTACCTGGCTTCTGCCTGGTAGCAATCATCTTCACAGGAGCTTCAGCAGTTGGTTGGAAAAGAGGCTGGTACACACATAGAAGCCTACTCAAGTTTCTTGAATGCAGTAAAAAGTTTCTTCATTGACAATAGGAGAGTCTGGATGTGAATTGTCTAGTCTGATGGATTTTTCAGGATGGAAGAAAATCCATTAATAAGTTTATCAAGAGCTTTTTGAAAGGTCATATTAAGACTAATTTAGTTGGTAGCAGGGTGTATCAAAAAGTGAAAGTCCCTGAGGTAAGGACACAAAAGGGCTCACAAGTCTAGCAAAGTAGATTGGAGTAAAAGGGTATGTCGACAGATACAGTTTCTAGCTGATTAAATACTGTGGAAAACTGGGAAAGTGCTTCCAAAGTTTTATGTGCTATTTTGAACTTCTGTAGTTAATTTATTATAGAATTAATATACTTCAATGAAACTCATCTGATTTAGACCAGCTGGAGATGGGGTCCACCATATGCTGTTGGGAAAATCAGAAATGTATTTGAGGGAATCTTGCAAAAGTTTTCAGGTTATTCTTGTTGCAAGCATGAGCGAATGTCTGTGCCTGAAGAAAGTAAGCAGGTTACCTTCATGTGCGGCACGTATGTATTTAATGTGTATTTAATAACTATGTATTTAATGCATGGCATTCACCACGTACAAACCCAAAAACAATCTGAAGGATTTCTGTTGAACTTAAAAGTGACCTGCAGGTTTTTCTGCTTGCAGTACCTTTGAATCATTTTGAACTGTTTTCTGTCAGTACAAGTGCAATTGACTGAAGGATTTGCTGGAACTGTGAAATGAGGAAAAAAAAAGGCATACCAATACTGTCAAAACTCTGAAGTTTTCTGTAGCAGTTGAATGAGTGTGAATTTAGTTCACTGAGTTTAAACTAAAGGGTGGTTGGATTTTCTGCTGACAGGGGTTTGAAGGGCTGATTGGCATTATGGTACATTTCCACCTCCTGCTTTACTAATGGAAACCATTATGAATTCATAAGGAACCATAATGGAAACCATATGATTTCAAATCACTTTAATACTTGAATTTTGTATTGATGAAGCGTATAATCTATTTTTTCTTCTCTCAGTATTACACTATATACTTGGTCCAATACTATGAAAATACAGACAAGGCCATGTATGTATGGCCTATTTCTTTTCTATCCTCCAACAGCCTTCTTTTTCCAGCCTCAGGAACCCTACCTTTGAAATTTTCTTTTTGTACATTTACATCTCTTCCAGTGAGCATTGTTTCCTACCACAATATCCTCCCAGATTTATTCCCATCACAACATCCTTCCAAATTCTTTCACTTCATAGTATGGTCTTCACTGCTGAATGCCACTACTGCATCTCACCTATTCAGCAAGCTGCCGTGTCAGGTGAATAGAAGAAGGAGTTGCTAGGAAAGGGCTAAGTTTGTGCTATAAGCTGAATATAGGACTGCAATAATCTGTTGACTCAGACGGGGCCAAAGAACATCCTTTCTGTGCATCACACAAACCCCCCATTTTTTACTCTGCCATGACAAATTCAGGACTGCCAAATAAAAACCAAGAAGTCATAAAAATGGCTTGAATGGGTCTCACGGACACAACAGTCAAAGGCATTTAAAAATGAAAGTATTTACAGACAATTGAATTTAATGTGTGAATGAATGAGTTGCCCAATAATGTACTTTGCGTAAATATCAAAACTTTTAAGAGGAACTAAATGGCTTTAATTGCAAATCCTTGCTTCTTTTTTTTGTTTAAAATAATAATAATACTACCGATAGCAGTGAAAGGATTCTTTAAATCATTTAACTCCACTATATGAAATGTAATGTGGTTTATGATTTATTCTTCTGGCTGCCTTCTGTAGACAGCTTTGCCTAAATTCTGTAGAGCTGAAGGCAGTGGATACTGGCATGAGGCCATGGAACATTAGTTAATGTAGCAAAACAGAAATGCAGGAGTTATTGTAAGTCCTGGAGATCTTGGAGAAAAAGGAAAGTAGCTGAAGAGAAAAGCTGAAATAGCCACTGTAATAACTTGATAAGCCTAATGCGTAATTAATGTGTGGATTGGCCTGACCAACAGCAGGAAGGCGAGCTCTGTAAGTCCAGCCACACACACAACTGTGATTATGTGCTGTGCGATTATGTGTACATGAAGGGATTTTCATGAAGAACTGGTAAGCTGAAACTGACTGTGCGAGTCTTCCTGGCACAGATCACCTGATCAGCCACGAAAATGCCAAGGAAAGACCTCCTATATTTTCCCTAGTCTTGTATCTTTTTTTGGTATTTTAAAATCAATATATAATAAAGGGCTCTCACCATCGTTGCCTGGTATTTCCTGAAATGTCCCTCCCTCTCTTAGACTTTGGCTCCTGTCAAAACCACTACCATCTCTTTTCTCCCACAACAGGAAGAAGTGTGATTCCTCCACCTTTATCCCCTGAAATTATGTAAAAACAGGCTGCCTCTGAAAACATCTGGCTGTGTTTTAGCATTCTGTTTATCAAACTTGCATATTATTAGGCAAATACAGAATTATGAGTAAGCCAAACCAAAAAATGAGCAAAATAATCATGCACATGGAGTGAAAAAAGAAATAAGTGAAAATGTATTTCACTGGAAACTCATAATTTTTCCTTGAAAAGTCATTATGTACAAGTATGTTTGGCTTTATGTGCATGCGCTTGTGCTCAGTATAGGTTTGATTTAGGGAAAGAAGAGAGGGAGAATGGATGACATAGGCCCTCTTTCACCTCTGCTGCTCTAATGATCTCAGTTTCAGTGATTGAGTAATTCCTCATTTGTAGAGATAGCAGATGCTGGCTCTGGGGTTCTCTGGTTTATCAGTTTCCAAGAACTGGCTTAAGAAACCTTTTTTAAAAGTTCAAAGAGCAATGTTTTGAAACTATCTCTGGGGTACATTGTATTCTAAAGGAAATAATTTCAATGTCCCTTGAGGTCTGGTGCTCAGTTCTGTTTCGCTTTGGATGAATTATACTGTAGGAAAGCGAAAAAGGGAGGTGTTAGTATTTAATACTACTCCTATATAAAGAAGAGGTTTCCAAGGGATCAAAGTTCCTTTTCATGCTCTATTGCAGACTAGTTAAAAGATAATCCTCCCTTGTTGTTGACTCTGTCTATGATTATGGATACATTATGGACACTCATAATGCAAATGCTGCTGTCACTGAAAGTTCTGCTGTGAACACAGTATGGACTCACGGGTGTTTACATACTTTCAGAGCAGTACAGGATCTATCCTGCTTCTTGGTTATGGCAGCTGTTCCAATTTTTGCAGTGTGTTCACTGCTTTCAATGAGCAGCACTTTGTGTTAACAAGGTACATCATGTCTCCACATTGCTGAGGACCTGCCCAACTGTGTGAGATACATACACTGGTCAGACCTCCTATCGGGAGTAGTCATTTTGCATCAGTTGCTTTGAAATTTAGTGAGAATAGATCAAGACATAGCCATAGGTGAATTTTGGTAATTTTTGAGTTGACTTTGCTTTTAATTGACTTTTCCTTTTTACATTGCAGATTTTATTAAATGAAGGCATGATGAACACACGGATTATAAAATGTTGTAAAATGTTGGTAGCGAAAAGTCTATCCAGTCTTCAAAGTGGGTTTTTTATTTTTTTTGGTTTGGTTGGTTTAGTTTCTTTCTCTGTCATGCGTATTCACATCTGTTATGTTAAAGAATATTCCTGCTGTCCATTGTACCATGTCAGACCTGTAATTAAAGTATGCTCTCTTTGGCTGAAATCAAACCTAGAGCTAGATACAAATTCTGTGTAGCATCCTTCCAGTCAGAGCACAAACAGCACACATCATTGCTGGACACCGAGCAGAGGCGAACAGAGCATAGTTCACACCCACACTCATCTCTTGGATGACCTTGCAGCTCTTATTGGAGGAATGTGTCCAAGTTTCTTATCACCACATGGAGAGCTGGAGGGAGAACAGGAAGAGAAGCATCTGTTTCTGTTAGCATCTGTTAGGGCACTGGCTCTAGGGTTAGACATAGTTGGGGAGCTTGAGAGCTTAATAGCTCTTCCAAATGTTTAATTTCCAAGTCTTACAGCTAATGGTCCATGCATGTCCCATCCTTTGCTGCTTATGGAAGAAGACAGGCTTGAATAAATGCTCCGTAATAATCTGGGAAATTGGAAGAAGGGAAAGAAGTACCTAGAGAAAAGAGCCAACTTGTTATCCCAATTAGTGTGTCGTTAGACTGACTGCTAGCCTTAATATTGCCCTAGTAATGTTTGGGATGAAAATTTATTATTTCCTCAGGTCATGCCATCATTTACTGGTGACATCCAAGAGCCTATTAGCATAGGCCTCCTCACCTGGGGAAGTAATAGCTCTATCTTTGCTGTTTCCTTGAATTCCAGAAGGTGGAAAAGTGCAAATATCACCATATGTAGTGGTTAATTTAGCTTCCAATTTTATAACAATTTTATAATCACAGAACACTGAGGAGAGCTGTTTTAACCCCTCCTAAGTGTGCAACTCTGTGGCATAGGGCATGTCCTGTCTTGGCTCCTTAATATGAGCTTTCAACAGCTTTTGCATTCCAATTTGTTTTCTTTACAAGTTTTAGGGTCCTCTCAAGTTGTTCCCTTTTCAGTCAAGGACTCAGGCAGAATGACACTGTTCCTGTTCCTTTATAAGCATCTAAAGACAACACAAATTTTTTTTTAAATTTTAAGTGCCTCTCATACAGTCCTATTTTTTTCTACTTTGCTGCATTGAAATACTCTAAAGATGTGTTAATTGACATCTTTTCTAATGAGAAACAGCCTAACTTTTCTTAAAAGAATTTTGCCAACTGTCTTGTACAATATACTGACTTTAATTCATGATCAGCTGAAAAACAGAATGTATTTTTAACGATAATTTATTAGATGTATCAGTTTCCACTTTACATTTTTGCACAGTGAGATTATGTATACTTTTGATGCATTTATTTCACAGACCAGTCACATCACTCTCATATCTTATACTTCAGATCCTCATCTGAGCAATGCTGCTCCCAAGCAATGGTTTCCAATCCACAGAATGTGGGCAATGAGCCCAGCATTACTCATGGTACATTTATTCCTATAGATTTTTATGTCTTTAACATGACATGAGATCAGAGGGGCATGTGTCCTCTGAAAGCAGCACTGAGACTCTTAGTCATACTTTTATATACTTCTCATAGTTTACATATACTTTCCTATCTACTCTGGAATATTGATTAAATTTTCCAGGGAAATTTTTTAACTGCTCAGATACAGTCTAAAGAAAGGCTATACCTTAAAGGGTATTCTGCCCAAAAAGACCACTGCATTTTTGAGGACCTCCTATCACCTCTTTGATTCTTCAAGCATGAAAAAATTTCCTATCAATAAAAATGCAGAAATCCAAATATTAAAACAGTCATTGCTTCAGTTGAAAACACTTTGAAAAAATATATATGTCTTTATATATCCATATATATATATATAAAGGTTTATGGTCTATACTATTTAATAGATTTTATAAATTTATTTCTTACAGTGATCATGGGTAAATACAAATCCTATGGTGTCATTTGCTTGGCTGTGATTTCTGGAGAAATTATCTTATTTAACTCTTCTTTTAGTCCTTTCTTTTCCTCTTGTCATTACCTGGGGCTAATGGACTATCCCATCCTATATGCTGTTGAGAGCTTCCAAATGCTGAAGTGGGGTCAAACTTCTTGCTTAAATATGTTGTCTCCAGCCCTAGTGCTGCCTTTAGACAACAAAAACCAAACGCATTTTTAGCAGTTTGGTGATAATGTTAGACATTTTGTTTATTCTAGTTTGGTATTTGCTCCTTCATATAGCTCCCATATTTCTTTAGCAAGGCAAGATGGCAATTTTAAGTCCCAAGTTTTATTTCTCTGCCTTCTGCTTTTGTCCTGGCTCCTATAACTGTATATCTATCAGCTGTGACTTTTTTTTTTTTTTTTTGGAACTAGGAAAGAAAGATTTTCCGTTTTTCTCTTGTGTTTCTGCTGCCATCTTTGTCTGTGTTGCTTTCATCATGATGACATTGTCAAGTTCTTGCAAGCAGTGTAATCAGTTGTTATTATTCCTTCTGTTTTCACAGAGGCTGGTTTCTGCTATTTGTCACAGCATGTGGGAGATTTTTTTAACTCTGCTGTTTTTTCCTTGACTCTAATTTTGAGCTCTGTGTATTTTTCTGACTCAAGTTTCTTTCCTTTTAGCATGCTGGATCATTTTTCATGTACCCATAAAGCAGTCCACCACAAACCACCTTTCATTAGCAATGGAGGAGTTGAGAGTGGACCTCATCAATGTCTATCAGTATCTGAAGGGAGGTGTCAGAGGATGGAGCCAGGCTCTGCTCAGTGCTGCCCAGCAATAGGACTAGAGCCAACAGACAGAAACTGATGCTCAGGAAGTTCCACCTGAACATGGGGAAGAACTTCTTTACTGTGTAGGTGACCGTGCACCGGCACAGATTGCCTGAAGAGGTTGTGGAGTCTCTCTCACTGGACATATTCAAGAACTGGGTGCAGTTTTGTGCAATGTGCTCCAGGATGACCCTGCTTGAGCAGGGAGGTTGGATCAGATGCCCCACTGTAGTCCCTTCCAACCTTACCCAGTCTCTGATTCTGTGATTCTGTGATTCTGTGACTGATTCAGTGATTCAGTGTCTCGCTTAGGTTGGCATCTCTAATTTGCTGCCTAGTTGTCAGGTAGAGGCTTTCCTTTCCCAGTTGTTATTTACATAGCTGGCAAGTGTCCAGACTGGGCAGTAAGACATGTTCAGCGCTCATTTTTGTTGAGAGAATTAATTTTTTTAGTTTTACCTGTAGAGCTGTAGGCCATTTCCAAATTCCAGGGAGCCTGGCAGAAGCTGGGTAAACTCAGGTCTGCGTTTTGACTGTGTCTCTGACCCCATGACACAGCAACATCTAAGTGCCATAGCAGTGCAGGGTGGCTGGCTTTAGCAGGACAACCTTACAGGTACAGTTTCCCTAGATACACCAGGAAAACAGCAAACACAGCATGTTTCTGGTTGTTTACTGTTTACAAATTCTTTCTACAGTCAGGTTTAGGCTTTTTTTACTGTTTCAGATATTTGGTAGCAGCTACGTGAAGTCTTTCTGGAATGGACTGTTATGAAGCTTGACTCTTCTTTCCTCCTGACCTCCTTTTGACTTTTTCAGCTATGATGAATGAGTCAAAGTCTGAAGGTGGTGATCCAGGCACAGCCTTTTCCTGTATTGCTGCCAGAGGATGTTTTCAAAAGGAGAACCAAACACAGCATCCTTTAGGAGTTTCCTTCTTGCTCTCCATTTCTTTATTTTGTTAAAATATAACAGCATAAAAGACTGCATATGTCAGAGCTTGCCTCGTTGCTTGCCAGCATTCAGGCAACAGATTATGATAAATTATAGAGAAATAAGTCTCTTTCTTAGAAAGCTGGTATAAATCTGCCCTGTGCTATTGTGTCCTGATGTGTGTAGCCTGTCTGTTACGCACCTCTTAAAGGGTTCAGGAGATTAACACTCTAAAATATTTCTATCCAGAAATAAAATTGTCATTATATCCTGTTGGCACCATGTGTGACTAAAATGTCCTCAGAACTTTCCCTCATCTGGTGGAAATAAAGTGTTACCAAAAACAGAGACAGAAAGAAGGTGTTTCTTTGGGTCATATGCTCAGCATCAAAAGGGGAAGGAGACAGGGACTCCAAAGAAAGCCTTGCAGGTTTTGCAATCATCTTCCTGACCCTTCAACTAGAGGCACTTAACATCTGCTGGGATGGGTGGCTATAAAACCAGGAAGAAATTAGTAAAAAAAAAATAAAAATATTGTCCTACCTTATTCCCAGGAGGACTTTCTGATTTTTTGGAGTGCTCTGTACAACCTCCAGTAGCACTTGAAAGTATGTCAGAAGCAATAAAGTCTTATGGTTTCAGCTAAAACCCAGGTTTTTGAATGAAATACAGAATTCAGCAATTATTTCTGTCTGCACCTGCTGCAGCTTCTGGTATGATGCTGAGGTGGGCAGAAAGAGGCATCATTTTCTTGAGCTGCCCCAACATAAACCTGTTCAGCTGAGCTGCTTGAGCCCTTAGGCTCCTCTATCTTCTCTGCATTCATAGTTCGTGAGGTAGTTACATCTGAACTTCAGCCCTACTTCTCCCAGCTCCTCCTTTCCCATAGGACAGTGGAACAGAGCCAGAAGTGATGCTGAAATGATGTGATAGTTTTCCATACATGGATGAGGACAAATAGACTAGGAAAAAAATTTACTTCCTTAAGTATTGAAGATAAGAGTCTTTCAAGATGTGGCCATGGGAAAAGTCAAGGCAGTCCAAGAGAATGTTAATTTGTGGGTGGTAAGAAAAGATCTTATGATACATTTTCCCTAACTTGACTTGCAAACTTGTGCTCACATTTTAGCACATGGCAAAGCAGCCAGAAGTGCCTACACTGAGTATGTATTGATGTAGAGAGGTAGATAATGTTGAAAACCTCCAGAAGATCTCATCCCTCTTAGCTGCCTTAAATGATGTGTCCCTGAAAGCCTGTAAGAATGTCTATCTATCTATCTATCTATCTATCTATCTATCTATCTATCTATCTATCTCTGTGTACCTTAAGGACTCTAGTGCTTTGCTCTATTTGGCTTCAACAAGGTGTTGTGAGAATTGGGTGTTTCTGGTGGTGCTGATGGGAAGAGCATTGCACTGGGTACCTGTGTAGGTGCAGGACTGTGCTGTGCTGACAGTGCAGTGCTGTCTTCGGTCTTTTGCCGTGCTCTGCATCCCCCTTGGCACTGGGTAATGGTGATGGAAGAACCTGCAAGGCAGCTCCCACTCAGCACCAGCAAGTCATTACCTTTATTAAAAGTGTATCAGCAACTTCTCTGCAGATGTCTCTGTTTTACCGCAGAAATGACGAGTATAGTTGTATTCTTATAAGGAAACTCTGCAATAGCTTGAGTGACCCAAATGGAGCAAGCTCTCTGCAGATGGGGTCTGCATGGCATGCTGCATGCAGGTTGGAAACTGGTTGATCCTGCACAACTCTGGGTTCCCAGTGTCTACAGGCACATGAGATTATCTATACTATACTTACCTTCTTTATAGTTTGTTCTAATAAAAAAAATCAACTATTTTAAATGGTACTTTACAGCATCTGAGTGACTTTCTTACCGGTGCAATAGTGGACTAGCACCTCCTGGTGCAAGGAGGGTGCCCCTTAGGAACAAAAAAATGACAGGTGCTTAAAACAATGGACTGTGTCTGAGGAATAAAGATTTATCCAAATT
This sequence comes from Origma solitaria, assembly GCA_013397895.1. Classification (NCBI taxonomy): domain Eukaryota; kingdom Metazoa; phylum Chordata; class Aves; order Passeriformes; family Acanthizidae; genus Origma; species Origma solitaria. The sequence continues at coordinate 1,143,426 of VZRL01004528.1, read as the reverse complement.
TCATCTTCCCTTTCATAGAAAAAAATTTGTTCTGATTCGCACAGAGCACTGAAACACAGAGTCTTTAATCTGTTATAATCATCAATGTTAAAAATGTTTGAACAATGGACTCACTTTTGCTATAAAATTCAGATAAGGTGGATCAGCTCCTGATCAGGAAAAAAACAGTCTGAGCATTGTTTGCCTGGCTCATTTCTGTGCCTCCTCCATTAGTTTCAAGACAGCATAGCTGTAAGTCACAGTTGCATCCTCTGCTCACAAAGGGCACTCAGTAGTTTGCTGTTAATGCTGACTTCCAGAGCATTTATATTTAAACAACAAAATTACTGGGAGAGTTAGGGGAGGAAATTCAGGAGCTTGTTTCCACAGTTGTGATTCAAAACCTCAAAGACATTCATACCCCATGAATGAAGCTGCCTCAGACCAACACCCTGTTTGTATCCTCTCTGCTTTCTATCACCTCATTAGTTTTATTGGTTTTTCAGTCAGAGGTCAGCTGATCCCTCTCCCATTTGTGCACCTATGGAGGGAAACACTTGGTGAATTTTCCCAGTAGTATGAGATTTTTTCTTGTGTTATGCAAGTTGTATAACTCTTTTGAAAGTCTCAGTTTTATTCTACTCATTTTGTTTCTCATATTTCCTCTTTGTCAGGACTATTTCTCTGTGGGCAGCTACTGGATATTTTTCTGATCCCATGGAATAGTTGGGGTTTTTTTCTCTTTTAAAGTATCCACAACTGGTATAGTGCTGCTCTATATGGCTGTGTTATGTTGTATTTACATTTTTTAAGGCCTATTTCCTAAGCTAAGGAAATAGGCCTTTAAAAATGTACTCTTATCTGTAAATAGTACCTAGGGATATGTTTGTCTTAAGCACATGACTATTCCCATCAAAGTAGTGTATGTGTGTAAGTGCTTTATTAGGTCCTTGCAGCAATAGTACAATTTCTTTTACATTATGGCAGATGAATCCTAATGAAAAATTGTGCTGAATTCTTAATATCTACCATCCCCTAAAGGAGGGAAATAAGTTTCTCATTTTTTGAAACACATTTCCAAGGAGATGTTAGGTAAATTATTAATATTTTTGGAAGCTGGAAATCAGTTTTAAAATATTGGTGACAAGTGGGAGTGAAATCTTTAATAGTTCTTCCAAATTTGTCATGCTATGAGTAATCTCCGCTTTCACGGAATAAGAAAGATTTCCTTAGAAATTACAGTTCCTTGGAAGATGTTTTCTTTTTGCCTATTGTAATTAGCTCTGTGGAAACAGCATTTTGTGTCTGTTAACTTGGAAAGTTTTATGACAGGGAGCACTCAGCAGCAGACATCTGCTTACTGCTCCTTGTTTAGTGGTAGTGTGTATAAACCCACAAAGAAAGAAAATGCCCTTGCCATGCACTAGGAGAAAAGATAGCAGTTTGTAACAGAATGTATTTTAATATTTAGGAATGTCAGCAATAGTAGAAAAGATCATTTGTGAGATATCTCTTACCTATCTTGAGGCATGTAAACCCACTTTTTCATAGCCTGCTCTGCATTTTGCCCCTTAACATCTCACAAGAGGGCTGGCAATTACAAGCAGAGACTTCTGAGAATGCTGTTTATGCCTTCTTGTTTCCAGCTACGAAATGCAGAAAGCAGGTGATGTCTCAGCATGCTGTGGGAAAGCAGGCTGGAGGTGCATGGGGCAGGGTTATCCTCCTGACTAAGCCCAGCAGATGTTTCAAGGTCAAGTTGTGCAACCATGGGATGCTGAATGGAAGGTTCACGGTGCCAGGGGTCAGCCAGGAAAGACCTGTTGGAGCAGAATGCTTTCTGTTCCTGGACTCTGTTCTGGGATGAGGCGGGGATATAAGATGAGGTACCACTAGCTTCTGGGTGCCAGTGTGAAACCATGTTCAGGAGCACTGGTGAGGAGCTACACCTTCAGTGTGTGGCTCTATTGAACCATAGCTGCATCAATAAGTAGAGTATTTTTGAGTATTTTGAGAAAACATGGATAACTTGTAATTGTGTTATATAAAACCTTAATTTTTGCGTGTAACTAATTTGAACCACTTCTGAACAAAATATGCCATAAACAGTTCACAAATGGTTGTGAAAACATATTTGAGACAAGTAAGGTCTCCTGAACTTTTGAGTTTAAAAAATCAAATAATTTAAAAGGAAAAAAAAGAGAAAAGGGAAAAAAAAAGCATAAGGGGAAAATATTAAATTCAACTTTTATTCCAAATGTCTATGTTAAACTTTTGAAACTGTAAACAGAGACAGAGAGAAGAATGTATGAAGACACAGCATGTGTATGGTCAGGGTACTGGCATCTCTCTTCCTGTCCTGTGTGAAAGATCCCAGTGGAAATGGATATGAATAATAATACATTATAATACTTTAGTATTTATAATATATGATCATATTATACCGTATTATATATAATATAATAATAGTAAGATAAAATCATTGCTTCATTGAGGGAGCCAATTTCTCATGGCAGTTGTTAAATTGAAATTATTTGATGGGGATTGTCTCAGTGATATTTCTGAGGATGAAAAGGGTTCTTTCTTATTGAGGGTTTTGATAACTCTCTATTGTCAAGTGGTGTCAGGGCCAGTGTAAGACAAAAAAGTAATTTTTTTCCTTTGGGAAGGATTTCTATTTCTTTACAGGATTAATATTTTTCCAATTCCTAATGGTTATATTGTGGAGGTTGTGAGTAGAATGTAAATTTATACCCCCACTTTGCTACCAAGAAACAAAATTAGAAAATAGGGGAAAACCCATCTCGAGTGTGTTGCTTGGCATTTTCATGGTTTTGTTTCTCCTGTTGGCTTGGACTTCATTAATTTCGTTGTTTTCAGGGTTTTTTGTGCCTACAGGGGTTCAAGGCCATAAATCACGACAGAGCATAAGCAATATCTTTTGGCTCACCAGCCAGATGCGTAATGAAAGGCTGATTCATGGTTGTGGTATGGAGTAGGTCAGGTCTTTCCCAACAAAGCATAAACTGCCTATTACTGGAAACCTTAAATTTTAAAAAGTTCTTGGATACCTCAGGTGTGGCCCTGTACTGTAGCTGTCTAATGACTGGCATGCAACAAATACCACCCTTTAAAAAGTTTTTTCTCGTGGGAGTGGGATCTTAGAATTTGGGATGTATAGTATTCATATAATAAGAAGTGCTAATTATTTGTTCTGATGGTGAGCGTACTCTTGTGAGGGCTTGCATTTCCCAGAAGTATTAGTTCTTTGTGTTGCTGGAGCTGGGGAGATTGGTTGGTTTCCTTGTGCCACACTTGCTGATCTTTTCCTCAGTTTGCATCCCAGACACCTCTGGGTCCCTCTCACTGTACTGAAACAAAGGAGGAGCTTGAACACAGATGTTTTTAAGCTGTCCAATACAATTTGGAGTAGGGAATGTGAGGGGTAAGTGATAATCCATGAGTGCTGGAAGGAGCATCTCTAACCACTTTCTGTAAGGTATAGAGAAGGGAATGGGCTGTTCTCAGCATGACCTTGTTTTACAAATCTCTGGAGGATGGATCATGGCTATTCCAGAGAGATCAAAAAAAGTACATGGTGCTTCTTCCAAGAACTACGAGACCCTGGGGCCAAAGGTTGAATCACGTCAACTTTCTTGTCATGTTCATTTTTATGCTGTAAGAATGACATGTGGTCCTATGGCCCAACACCACCACTTGCCACATTACTGGGTGGATGAAGTCAGTATCTATCCTACCATCTTACTGTACATTCTTATTTCCACTATTTGTTTTTTCCCTGTCTCTTCAGCTTGGCTTCTAATTCAAGCCCAGCCCTGCCTCAGGCCTTTCTCTGCTGAGGCCCAGTGACAAACCCAACACATTAGACATGGCCTGCATGTGCCTTGGTCTGAGCAAGATGTTATGCTTGTGGCATTGCTTGATATGTCTGACATGCTCGTGCCTGGCTTCATAATAAATTTTTATTCCCCTAAATTTACAAAAAATAAAGTATTTTCTCTGTAAAATTTCCCAGATCACCTGTCAGTGTAACTCCAAATGAGTTTCAAAAGAAGTTGTGTATTGTATTTCTGGTATAATTTTTTACCCAATTTGTACATAAAATTAACCAATATAATTATTTAGGAGCGCTGACAAAGGTTATGGATAACTCAACAAAATTTAGCTCTTAGCCACTTTGTGGCAGAGGAAATAACCTAGATAATGGGACTACATTGCCTTGCTGGCTTCTAATAGGAAAAAGCTTTTCCTGGGTTCACTAGCAGTATTTCACTTGCCAGTATTCATCTGTGGCAGAATTCCTTATGGTGAGACAAGAACTCAGGCCCTGTGATATTTCAGACACCACGCAGCAGAGAAAGGCACAGAGATGCCTAAGTTCACCTTGCTGGGGCTTTCTCCCTATCTAGTGGCAGGTCCACTGGGCCAGTGCCATGTTGCAGCTAAGACGAAAAATGTTTGTGGAAGCCCTCATTAGCTCATGTGCAAAACAGTGTCAGTGCTGCTGTGCTGCTTTGGGATACAGGAGGTTATCTCTGTTGTCCTAGTAGTGTTTCATGGTTATTTCTACTCTTTCAGTGCTAGTTTCAGCATCAGCATGCTGTCTTGTGTGATATGAGCACACGTGCTGAGACAAGAGATGCTCCAAAGAGAGTACAAATACCACAGGTCTGTCTAGCGGAGTTGGGCAGCAAGGCAACAGAGGTGACTCCCCACTGCCACCTGCCTGGGTAATACCCTAGCCTGACCCATTAAAGGGAAAAGAGCATCTACATTAAAATGTAACAGCAAGCTAATTCTTGCAAATGATTCCTATGCTGAGGTGTAGTCTCTGGTAGAGTGAGCGATTGAATTCTGCAATGTTCCATTTTTCCGTGCCTAACATATACAACACTTGGCACTCTTTGCTCAACAGCTCTGTGTTAGAAAATACCATCCATGTCTGTTTCCTCACTACTCTTGTGTTTTGCCTGAAGACTGCAGAGTTTGCATCCAGCAGGCATTTCTTGATGGCCAGACACAGAGACTCCAAAAATCAGTTAATATTTGGGTCAGATTCTGATCTTTGGTCTGCTGATGTGAACTTGGAATAACTCTCTGGGTTTCAGTGATAGATCCAGACTTGCACTTTCAGTTGACAGAATGTTTCTTGGGCTGGATTTCTGGCTGAGACAAATGGGTGTGTCTTTCTTGGACATGAGGAGATACAGAATTTGATGTAAATGAAGTTATGAATTTACTGAAATTATACTGCTTTTACATTAGTGTGTCTAAAAACAATGAAGTTGTGTGTTTGGTTTTTCTTAATTTGATTTGAAAGTCACGGCCCTGGAGTAGATTTCTATTGTGATTACAGCCACTGAAGCAGCTTTTAATTCACTATAATGTGGCTGGCTGAGTAGCCAAGAAAACATGAAACTCCAGATGGGATGAAAGATTCCCTTGAGAAAACAGGAAAGGAACCTGCTCTGAGACCTGTACTTCTTCAGGCAATGTCAGATATTCCTGTGTGACAGGCATTGTGCTGCTATCCCAGACTGCAATGAAAGAGTGTAGGATTTTTATTTCTTTTCTCCTGCATCTCCTGTACTCAGGAACAAGCAGTGGTTTCCCAGTGTACAGGTACATTTTTGAATAACGAGAAAAAGATCCCAGTCTGTACTTTCCATTGCTGAAGGTATTTCTGTTATCTTTACCACATACAAAAGGGAAAGTGTTTTACATCCTTCTCTACATGTAAGACATATTAGCCCAAGGAGAAAGAGCTGTGCACTTGGATGGCTTTCTTTTTCTGACTCTGACATTAGGCTAGTCAATCAGAGCTTGATTTTCAAATAGACAATTTATACTTCTTGTGGTTACTAAGGTCAACAGGTACAAGTAGTTTGGTGATCCTTGCTATCCATCAAGGACAAAGATGCAGTGGACTGTGATGGAAGGTTGGGAGTAAGGAGTGACAATTCCTTAAGGCAGCTGTACCACTGAGTAAAACACACAGGGAATCATACCTCTAGTGAGACAGCACATGTTTAAAAGGGTTGATCTGCAGGTCTGAGTGAGGTCAGAGGTTAGCATAAAACCCTCCTGGGTTTGGCAGATAACATGTGGCAGAGCACACACACACTGTCACCCTTGATTCAGCATAAGTTGTGATGCTGTGAAAATACCTCCAGGAGCAGCTGATCAACCTCTTTGTCTCCTCTTGGGTGAGTGCTGGTAGATAGAATAAAACAAGTGTGATGATTTGGACCTCTAATATTTTTTGAGCTTTTTCTGAAATTCTTTCTATACAGCTGCTCTTAGAGGCATTTTTCAATTATGACAAGAAATCTCTTAACAAGGTTGGATGCCGGTGCTCCATTGAGCAGAGCTGATCTGTAAGATTGTTACTCTTGTTCTGTGTGGCACTTCACACCAGAATGAAAGAGCTGCCTGCTCCTTCCCGTGTAAATCCTTAATTGGTGACTTGTGTGTCTCTCTAGAGAATCACTGCTTTTTATGTGATTTTTTTCCTTGGTTTTCACTTAGAGCATGGCAACACCTATGCTCATTTAACTACTTTCATCCATTTTTGTTACTTTATATACATAAAACACATTCAATCCAGTAAGGAGGCATAGTTCAGTGATCACTGATCATTACTTTTCTCCCAGCATCCTAGTTATTAATATTCTCCCCATTCACAGTAATAATGCTTAAAATTTTGCAAATGTAAGTTTTGTGTGTGTGTGTATGTATCTTAGAAAAACAGCCACCCCAGGTCCCACTAACTGTTGAGATCTTTAGTGGCCTTTTTCTCAACAACTTAAGTCTTGTAACATTTATCAACACAAATATTTTAGTTAATGTGTTTGATCATATACCTTAGAAATTATTGATTTCACTAATGGCTCTTTTCTTCCTTGATACAAGAATCTCCATTTTATTTAGCTCTTTTTCGATGGGACTTAGTAGATAGAAACCAGACTATTACTTTTTTTTTTCAGAGGAGGTATTTTCCCTTTGTTATAACTTTCAAAGACTCAATATAAAGGTAGATTTCATAATCATGCATTCAGCAGTGGTTTCTGTGAAGCATTAGAAAAGTTTGTAACAGTGGGAAAGCAGTTGCTACCTCCCTAAGTGGAATAAAGAGAAAACAAGGAAAGAAAGAAAGAAAATTTTGCAGTACATTTGCTATTTAATTGCAGTTGAAGTGGGTGTCAACTTCTCAGCTTCATGAGGAGATTTGTGCTGAGTTTTCATCTGCTTTGCTGCAGCAGTGACTTCTTCCAGGCTTTTACGATTTATTTATTGAAATCCTATTGTTTTGGAAAAAGAATTTTGGGAACCCACTCAGATAGAAAAAAATCTGTTGAAAGAACTAAAAACATTTTGAGAAATGGTCTTTTCAGGAGCAAAGGGAGGAGCAGCTCAATGCAAGGCACAATCTGTTGCTTTTATGAAAAACACACTTGTTTTTCACAGTCCAAACCCACCAATTTGTTTTTAAACCTGCATGTGAAACATGCATTTTTATGTTATTTATACACTGTATGAAATTGTTTTCTGGGGTCATATTCATTATGGCTGGAGTAAACTCACTGATAATTGACCTACATGAATTTAAAAAAAAATCAAAAATTTTCTGTGTTTCTGAGCAGTCCAGCAGCACTCTGCTCTGCAGCTACATCATGCTGAAGTCAGGGGTTCAATTGGCAGAGTTCAGTTGCAGGGACTGATATTTCCATCTCATCATCACCACATTAATTTTTTCACTGTGCGTAGCAGTGCATAGAAGCCAAACTAAGTAATGAGGATCAGGGGATTAAAAGGAAAACTGAGGTTAAGAATGGAGAAGTATTTTAAAATGCTTTAGATTGATTAATCCTGGTTGCCTACAACTCAGTCTCAACTGATCATTTAAATAGACCTCAAGAATTTATTAACCCATTTTCAAGTTATTCTTGTTTCTGTCCAGCTTCAAACTGAGAGGACAAGGAAAGAATGTCTTCCCTGTCTCAAAGAGGCAGCATACCAGTAATTTTTTTCTTCCTTATCTTTCTATGCAAAATATATTCTGTATAGGCTGAAAGTTTAATAACTGAATGGGAACTTTGCTTGGCTTTTGGATCATAGAATCATAGTGTAGTTTGAAGGGACCTTTAAAAGTCATCTAGTCCAATGTCCCTCAAATGAGCATGGACAGCTTCAACTATATCAGGTTGCTCAGACTCCCATCCAACCTGCCTTGAACATTTCCTGTGCCTGGCACAACTGAGTTTCTAGTTACTTTGAAGGGCTGATGCTACATTTTCATATCCAACACTAAACTTGGGTGGTGCTGCTACTGCACTTCATCACAGAATGAATGAAGAAAAAGGGGAAACTGGTGGTTGTAATAAAAAAGAAATTTCTTTCGGTTAGCTTGTGACTGAAGCGCATTGACTAGTAAATAATTCTTGAGTCTAAAAGCTTGTAAGGCATGCTGATACAACACATTAGTTTTTTTCCTCACGATGTTGAAAAAAGTAGATATACAGAAATATATGAAGATACATAAAGATACAAATCTCTTACAATGATACAAATTACTTATAAAGATACAAATCTGATTACTTTTAAAGTTTGAGCAGGTGCTAATATTTTGGATCACCAGATGCAAAGTTATTTTTTCAAACTCTCTCTCATGAGTGAAAATAACACAGCAGGTGTTGATACCAATCTACCAGCTGAGGCACAAAGTAGGCCATAGTCAATTGCTATAAGGATAAAAGTTGGCCAGAGAAACACTGCTCAAGGTACAATGCATAGTCATCATCGTAGCGAAAGCTTATTATCTTCACTAAAGAAGGCAAGAGAATTATAAACCATGTCTCTCCCAGGTTAAACTTAGCCACATGTGGAAAAACCCAGTGAGCTCAAGGTGAAGAGTCTGCAAGTAGACATTTGGTCAGGGAATGTATCAATGAGCAGACATCTGCAATGATCAGTCAAGTGGAAGAAAAACCCTTCCATCAATCAAGCTGAGAAGAGATACCTCAGAGAGATATCCAGACACTGGGGTTTTTTAATCTTTATTTTTAAAAATACTTTGGAAATATCTATTTAAGAAGCCAGGCCAATCAAGTATTACTGAACTGAGACTTCACTGGAAAATGAAATGGAATCAGTGCCTCAGAGTGCTTGCCAAGTGAAGAATGGAAATTGTGGAGTATTGGTCTGACAAGGAGCAGAGGCACTGGAGGAGGCCAGAGGGTTGTGTCTGGAAGCTTTGCACAATGACATCTGACATCTGTGGCTTAAACTGCAGCAGGGTGTGCCAACTGCTGCTGGAAGCTGGGAACGAGAAATAATGAGACACCTCATGTCTGGCATGCTCTAACGCTGCTGGAGATGAGGTTTGCACATGAACTGTTAGGAGGGGTGACCAGGCTGCTGGAACTGCAGCTGGAACAGTTCAATAGCCTGGTTCATTTGTGGGGATAAATGCAGACATGTGCAAAGGCTGGGAACAAGTGCCCTGTCTCTGAGGTGAGGAACATCAATGTACATCAGGTAAAGATTAGAAAAAATATGGGTGGAAGTTTGTCTCTGACATTTGCAATGTCCCTGCATTGTGACCATTACTCCTGGAAAGTTAGTGGCAATGTGACAACCACACTATACATGTAATTATTTATCCTTGGTCTCCCTAGGCCCTGTCTCGTGAGCCTAAGATTTAAAGAGCATATATTGGACTTCTGTTCATGGTATCTAAAACAGTGCAGGTGCTGTGTTGCAACCTGAAAATTTGTGTATTCGTAACCTGAAAATTAGATTGTGTGTTGAAAGTTCTGGGGAGGGGGAGCTGGGAATTGTGTGTGGTTTGTTTCAGAGTGCAAAATCTGAGAACACTGAAGGACAGGTACAAAACTGACGTAGTGCAGTCTGCATTGACTTTTGGAGGGGTCACTGGAGTAAAGCACCCCCAGAGCCATACTCAGAGGTTGTCTGGGAGAGAGCTAGGAGGAGCACACCGAGACTGAACCATGGAGCAAACTAAAATGATAGCAGTGGACAGACTGCTTGGAGTGGCTGAGCTGGCTTCCTGGCATCTTCTTGTTTAGCAGGGCAGGTATCAGTGCTTCCCCATCTAATTCATTCATTCATTCATTCCGCATCCCATTCTGCCTCTAATTCCTGCAGAGCATGTGGGGAAGGTACAGCAGAGACAGCGAGACCCTCAGGAATTGCAGCACTGATGCTGAATTCCCATGTAAATGGCTTTGAAAACTGCAATATGAAACATCGTCAAAAACAGTTATGCTGAATAGAAGTCTGGAATGAAATAAAAGTTCAGAGCAAGGAGGAAATGTGTTAACTAGTGGATAAGATGTCAGTGAGAAGAAGCAGAATGAGGCAGAACTGGGGAAATAAAGGGCTTTAAAAAGCCTGCATGGTATTTAGGCTATCTTTACAGGTATATCTGTCTGTCTTTACTGCTTTATTGTTGGAAGGGATGAGCAAAGAGATTTGCTACATTTGAATCTAATATTAAAAAAAAAAATAATTTCTGTTTTCATTATCTGGTTGAGAATGTGGAAATTGCCCTGGGATTGATGAAGTGTACCTTAGAATTTTCAATTTTTTTTTCTTGAATTCTAGAAATTCCATAATGGGGTTTCCCATTTTCAAAATCCCTCAGGGAAAATGGCTGATGTACAGTGATATATCTGGCTGCTGCCTGCCCAGGGACTGCCTGTGCAGGAGTGCAGACATCTGCCAGGGAAAAGCAAGCAAGACATGCCTGACAGGTCTTGTTGAAATGGGACTGTTTCCATCAGATTTTGATAAACAAGCAAACTCCACTAAAAAAAGTTCTCTTGGAAACCTCCCAAGGGGAAACACCCATTAGTGACACCACATCAAAAACATCCAGATCCCACTCAATCATCAGCAATAAGTTCAGTTTGCTGAAGCACAGAAAACATAAAGTTGTTAAAGGATATTTATGAGATGCAGTCTATGGAAAATGCTTTGCAAAGCAAGAGTGTGTGCTTGTAAAAGGCCCCAGTTCTCATAAGATATTTCCTTTTGCCAAAACATGTTGATGGATGCATGTATTCATGTAATCCCCTCATTTACCTGAAGAATATAGCTGCTTACTGCTAATTAAATCAGTCAGGGCTTTTGTGGGAACTCACTGATACAGGCACTGAGATCAAGATAGACCTAACATTAGTCATGATCAATCTTTAGAGCATCTCTTTGATAAAGTGGAGTTATGCTATGCCATCTTTTGGATATTGAACAAGCTACAGAAATGCCTGTCCTTCCTTGAGAGAGAAATACTTCTTGTTACAGTACTGGTGACAGGCATAGCAAAATAAAAAATGGGTGACTGTATGTGAAAGATATCAATGAATAGGTATGAAAAATCTATCTATCTATCTATCTATCTAAGCAAAAGGAAATGCAAGACCAGCACCACCAAAGAAAAGCCAGGACTGAAAGATCTAAGCAAAAGGAAATGCAAGACCAGCACCATCAAAGAAAAGCCAGGACTGAAAGATGGTTAAAGAAATGCATGGAAAAGGGAGATATTTTGCTTGGTGTAGGTATCTCAGATAGGTCGTTGAATCTTAGGATCATTTAGGTTGGAAAAGACCCGTAAGATCATCGTCAGTTCCAATCATTAACCCGGAACTGTTACATATTTACCACTAAACCATGTCCCCAAGTACCGCATCTACACATTTTTAAACTCAACCACTTCTCTGGACAACCTGTTCCAATGTCTGACCACCCCTTCAGCAAAGAAATTCTTCGATCTGAAACCTCTCTGACACAACTTGAGGCCATTTCCTCTCATTCTATCACTTGTTACTTGGGAGAAGAGACTGAACCCACCTCAGTACAACCTCCTGTCAGGCAGGTGCTTCTGTGGTTTCTATCACATCAGTAGTCCTTGTGTCTTTTCTGCCACAAGGATCTCCATTCCCTAACTCCACAGACTGAAGGACCTGGCTGCACACCATCCTGGAGATATTGGTGTGCTGCCCATAGGCTTATCTCTAGCAAGGCTTGTTTTACCCTTTTGACCTTAAAATCTAGTTTAAAGCTCTTTCAATGAGCTCCTTATTCCCTTCTCACTGCCAGAACGACTTTCCTCTCTTCTGGATTCCCCTGACAACATCAGCACTTAACTTTTGTCTTCCATTTGCACTTAAATGTTTAAAGCCACCTATATTAGTTAAATAGCACATCTCCCATAGCCTCCATCCTGTCTTTATTTCTGAATAATCCAGGGGTTGAGGAGAGTTAGAACCTGAAAGGAACGCCTCAGAGAAGAAATCTGTAAATCTGCAAGAAAAGAGAAAATTCCTGTAATCAGAGCCTAATAGCAAAGGGTTCAAAGACCTCGAATCTTGCAACAACTACAATATTGAAAAAGTATTGCAAGAATGAAGGGTATACAGGTGTACTGCAGAATTTTCTAATAATTACAATCCTTACTGAAAAAGTAAAGGTAAGCTTTAGAAGCTTATGCTGAGTCTTGCAAAGCAAAGGGGAAACATGTAATGCTGCAAACAGTTAAGGTCATAGTATCATAATCTGAGAACACAACCACTGCTGGCAGATAAGCTGTAAGAGAGTGCCAGCACGAGTCCTGATTCCTCTGTGATGAATGATTTGGAGCTGTCTCACAGCCGTGACTCATCATGCTAGGAGCTGCACAAGCATGGCTGACCCAGCACGTGGTGGGTGAGCAGGTCCTGGAGGGAGGGAGGGAGCTGAGCACTCAGTCCTGCACGCGAGCAGGCAGCACAGGTGGTGCAGAGGGAACAGGAACTGCCTGAATCCTTGCCGATGTTATTGAGAGATAGCTGCTGCCCCAAAGCACTGGTAGTGTGTGCCTGGATCTGTCCCTTCAAAATGCTTCATCTGTCTTTTCATCGCACCCTAGTGAACTTCACGCGTGCAAAATTCAGATCCTAAAGAGTTCTGTTGGCTAAAGGTCACACAATCATATTAATGTGATTGTTATAATGGAAGAAGCATCTATCTCATTCTCTGTTTTTGGCCTATCAAACAAGATAGAATGCAAAGGCTATGGGGGTACTACAGTATTTATTACTAATAGCTTTTCAGTTTTCTGTGTGATACCCTATTTGTTGTTGTTGTTGCTGTTCTGGGAGTGGCCAGAGTTAATTTTCTTCATGGTTTTAAGAAAAAAAATATTAGCCATAGTCAAATCACTAAATGTGAGATCATTTGGTTTCATACATGGTATGAAGATGGCTGTAAATTGTGACTCCCTTGCTAGAGATTTACAAATATCTCTTCTTAATTATGTATTATGTATTATGCAGTAGTGTTTCCCCTCCCTTAGCACTTAGTGAGCATCTCTGCATTATCTCTGTGTTTGTTCATCTCTGCCCCATCCCAACCTTAACCTCATCCCAATCCTCTATGCTCTCTTGGGGATTTTCTATCTTTTTCCATGTCTGTCTCTCCTTGACCTCCTGCTATAAACTGACCATTAAGTCCATTGCCTTTCTACCAACGCTTGTCCCAGCATCACCAGGAAATATAAACACTGCCAAATGTGATTTGTAATATCACTAGGGGATACTTCACACTGATGCATGCACACATACATGTTCTGTCTGATAGAGGTGCATTCTCTGCCTCTGGTTGCAGTGGTGCAGGTGGGCTCCCACAGCTTTAGGGCAGTGGCACAGCAAGCCCAGTTTTTACAAAGTTTGTAGAAAATTAAGGAGAACAGTGCTGTTAGCTAACATTGGTCTCAATCCAGAAGAAATGAAATTATATGCTGAAATAAGGTAATGAGAATTTACTGTTCAGCCTGCACATAGTCACATTGCTCCACATGTTTTTGTTTAGCACCAACGTGTCACTGGAAACATGGAGAAAGCTACATGACCTTGCTTTTGAAAGAACTGGTGCGTGACAAGATTAAACCGAGAAATTATAACAAATGCAATAGAACAACCCTTTATGCTGCTCAAACAGAATTTGTGTCTGCCTCTGTCTTCATCTGTATCCTTGCGGCTTCAGCAATTGTCCTACAGTAAGAAACATTGTTAGGAAAAATGTTACTGCTCACAGACGGTTTGGTCTTACTCACTGAGCAGGAACAGCTTGTGAATCATTTTCAGCTTCTGCCTGCTAAATTTCGAAGTGTCTTCAGCTGGTGTTGAACATTTCTTCCTAGGATTCCACTTTCTTTTGGGTTCCCCAGGTATAAACAAATGGAAAATTTTTAACTCAAGAATGTTTTGACTGACCAATGCCAATCCCCCAAATTCCCTATTAGTTCTAGGTGTGTAGTGATGAAAGCCACCTTATTTCTTTCCGGTAAAAGTTTGGATTTCTGGTAATTTTCTTGCAATACCACCTTTTAAGACAACCTTTATTGTGAGTCCTGTTTCTTGTAGTCAAACATTTGTGCACTTTTGTGTTGCATAATACTTCATTTAATGATCTAGTGACAAGAGTCAGCCGTGCTATATTGGCTTTTTAGAATTTTCTTACTACATTGCTTGGTCTGAAATTTTTTTCACTATGTACACAACACCTTCAACCAAAAGACAACCTAAACAGACTAGATGTTTTATCTGATGTGGCTTTGAGTCTTCCATGCATGGGTCTTGTAATTGGCCATTTTTCAGTATTGAATGACCTTCCTCAGTAATTGTACAAGGGTAGTTTTACTAAGAGCCAGGTTAATCTGAGTTGGGAGGGAAGGGCTAAAACCAGAAGATTTCATGAGGAGGGAATAGTTTCACTCAAAGTGACGTTTCAGCTGGGAATGCTAAGAATACTAGCATTATTAGGATATTAGGACAACTCTTTTTTTATGCCTGCTGTTGTTCATCCTCTGCCGGCCTGCATGCATGAAGCCTTTTGATGTATTGGGGGAGGCAACAGGCTCCCCCTCTTTGCTAGGATGAGCTAAGTCTAAAAGAGCCGGTCCCCCTGTGTGTCTCTGCTGCCCAGTGCTGTTAATGAGGTAATGGAACAAATCTACTCTTTGCATTTCAGCTGTGGATTGGTGGTCACCCTGGCTACCTGTACATGTTGGTTCGCACAATCTGTCATCTAAAGAGCCTTTTCATATCTCATACTTACAGAGTTTACTTTGTAGATGAAGACTTCTGAGAAACTTCTCTTTTATTTACCCCTTCTCCTTCACTTTTACCCAAGCACCTATTAAAAAAAGACAGTAAGATGTCTCGGTATCATTGTTAAAGCTTTTCATCAATTCCTCGAAATTCTCCCCTTCTATTGCACCTCTATCCTCATGCAGTGCACTGAACACTGTGAGTTTCTCTGCCTGCCACTACTGACTGCGGGTGAAATATCTTCTTGAACCTGTAGTTTGTCTGTCTGGGTTTCATTTAATGTTCATGTTGCTGTTTGAGTTCCTTCCAGGCATGCACTGTGCTTTCCTGGGCCATCAGGGTTCATGAAGTTGGAGTGAGTGGCCTCTGTAGTAGTCATCTGAAATGCATGGGGTCCTCTGGCACTCTGTGTCTTCTACGTCTGGAATCCCTTAAAATTTTGTTAAAAAACATAACTCATTTCAAAGCAAAGCTGTCCTTAGGACATGAAACTGCATGCAGGAATGTGGCAGCACAATGTCCTGCTGTTCAGTCATGGTAACTGGAGAGAGCTGTTGTGCTCATTGATTTCACTGTGGCTCCTCACAGAAAATAAGGAGTGAGATGGACTCAGGGTTCAAAAGTGCACAGGCCTTGGGGTGTCTCGGTGGACACAGCTCAGCTTGGGGATTAAAGATGAGGTAAACCTGCTGGTTAGACTCATTTTCACACCTTGAAACTGTGGTCTCAAAGTCTCAGGATGTGGCCTTCATGTCTGTAAGTGATTTACTGACAGCCTAGTTAGTCACAATGATGGAGATAGTAGCCCGTGATAAATCATGACAGTGAGATTGAACTTTGAATCTGTCTTAATGGAAACAGGACATGTTCAGTAATGGCAACATCATCTATCCTAGGCAGCCTCTCCAGCCCTTCTATGTCTGGCCTTGTTTCCATTCTATATGCAAGAGAATGTGATTTTGGAGGTGCATAACTCCCTATCCCTCTTGCTTCTTTCTTCTCTTTAGCTTAATAATAAAAAGAAAATAAAATTACTATGATCCAAAGCAATGCTTTCTGAGGACACGGAAAATATGAAGTTAAAAGTGTGCTTTGTTTTTTTTTAATTAAATGTGAGGGAAGAGACGATGAAAATAATGGTTATTTGCAAATGTAAGAGTAGCAATATGAATGGCATGGTTGAGAGCCAGGAGAAAAACAAAATGAAAAACAAGTTCTAGTGTTAAATATTTGCCACTTCCATAGCAGATGACTTAAGGAGAAGCTGTTGTGAGGAGCAATTCAGCAGCTTGTGGAGTCTGCTTTGCATCAGTGAGCACCAGGTCACTCCAGTCCACCACGTTGTCTTGACATATTGCACAACTGTATATTTATTTCGTGTGGAGTAAATCATATTTCTGAGGAATGGGAATCAGGCATCCTTCCATGCTAATGCCCCCAATTCACACAGATGTATCTAAGTGCTGATACCATCATATGAGATATATAAATGTATCGTGTCCCTTGAGAAAATAAATTCACTGACTTGACCCAGCTGTATCTGCTCCGATCTGCTCAGCACAGCGTTGACCCAAAAGAGCTTCTTCTGCATGTTGGTTCCACCTTAGGGAGAGTTTCACTACGGTGCAGTTGGGGACAGGTGGCTTTTGGGCCTGGCGACCTCTGACAGATGAGGCAGTGTTCAGCAGCAGACAACCCAAGAAGACCTGTAAGTACGTCCTAATCCAGCCTGTCCCCTAGGCAAGCTGCAATCCCACAACAAGTTATAGCAAGTGATTGTCATCTCAACTCTGTATTGGTGTTGGTATAGGGATATTCCCTGAGCTTCTTGCAAGGTCCTGTATAAAATGAGTCAGATAGCTTGCAGGAAGAGATGTCCCAGAAAAATCCATCAGGTGTTTTGTAAACAGG
Organism: Origma solitaria; assembly: GCA_013397895.1. NCBI lineage: Eukaryota > Metazoa > Chordata > Aves > Passeriformes > Acanthizidae > Origma > Origma solitaria. Next base: position 1,126,405 of record VZRL01004528.1, on the reverse strand, counting down.
AAGAAAAGATACTAATTTCTTTTTACAATAGCATTAAAAAATATGTAAAAAATTGATTGCAGTGGGCAGAAAACTGTGATAAGAATCTTATCAGAAATATGGAAGAGAAAAGGACATTCTCACTTGTGAAAAATCTGTGCTTTGTATTATGCTTTGCATAACATGATTTATCTGAGGATAAGTCAAAGGGTCTCATGTAGCAACACTTTTAAGCTCTGGAATCTTTTCACTGATTCTAGACATGCTGGGTCTAAGAGGAAGATTTTGTCTTGCCCTGGATTTCATATAGATACAGGTGTTTGCTCCCATTCAAGAATCTAACAGATTCACATCAGTTTTGGCAAAATAAGTTATTGTGTCCAAATGCTGAACTTTCAAAAGACATGGAAGCAGGAGCTGCCTGGTTCTGCAATTTTGGAATTACTAGAATTGTAATGGATTTCTTTTAATCAAAGAAAATGAAAAATGTCTGTTTAAAGAAGAAAAAAAATTGCAGAAGAGTTTATTTATTTTTTTTCTCAAAAGCAAAAGCAACATTTATCTAACCTTAAATCCTTCTATCACTTCTTTCTGTGCATTTTGTAGGTCTACTATCAGAAGACATGAAAAATCTGAGTTGGTTGCTTCTCAGCACACCATGGATATTCATCTTCTGCACCAATTTTGTAGCTTATCTTTTTTTCTTAAGACCATCTCTTGACTTGAGTAGTAGAGGAAGTGCTGGTGTTTCTCTAAGCTGAAGTGATGAAGAACATCACCCCCTGTTTTTAATAATTGTGCCCTATTTTTCCTTCTCTGTCTGCAGGTTCAGCCCCAAGTAATATGCAAACAGAAATAGGAACATAAAACTTAAAACCTGGATTTCTTGGAATATGAGCAAACAAATCCAATGTTTTTCATTGCCTTTTTCCTCTCCTAAAGAATCTCTCAACTTAGGGACCTGAAATGACAAAGAAAATCAGTTGAGTTTTGATATGTCAAAAATACTGAATCAGAAGTATATGCAAAGTACATTACTGTGATTCATGGCAACTATATTTATGATAGTTATCTTTATTATTATTATTTAATTGTAATTATCCATAGCTATTTTAAAATTCTCCATTATCCCAGTAGTAAGGATTATATTACCTTCCTTAAACAAAATAATTATTTGGACCCAAGTCAATAGCCTCCCTCCTTTCACAGTTCCTGCCTGAATGTATTACAAGTGTTTGAGCTCTGAGTTTGGTTGCTAGGTGGTTGGATCTGTGTGCTTTGGAGATAGCCCAAGGGGACAAGGTGCAGTGATGAAGCAGCCCTGTGGAAGTGATGCCAGGCCAGAAGTGTGGGCTGCTCTGAGCACTGTCATTCCCATGTTCATCTGTCATGAAACAGAGTCACTGGGTTTGGTCACTCAGCTTTGCTCTTCTTAGAAGAATCTGGTTAGGATGGGTTGCCTGACCAAGCCACTGGGCTCCAGCCAGCAGAAGAAAAATGGCAATAAGCAATAAGCAGAGGGTGAAGAAAACTTCCCTGAAGAGCCCTGAATCTTTGGTCAAGACACAAGAAAAGTTTGGTCCAGAGTGAAATACACAAAAAATGAGCCATAGTGGACAGAAGGTGTGTGAATTTATGTGGACTGCCACACTGTTCCCTTCTTGCCATGCCCTGTGCAGGAGTGTGTCTCACTCACCCTGCACACCTCGCCCAGGGTCAGTGCCACCACAGCTTTGGGGTAAGACTTGTGGACATTGCACTTCTGTGCAACTACTCGAGCTGCACTGCTGGAAACCATCTGATATGCTTCTCTTTGTGTTTTACTTGCAATCACTAACTGTAAGACCCTCCAGTCTTGTAAGGGAGTCCGGGATGGAGAAGGTCCCTGCAGGTGCTCTGAGCAGCCCTTGCCAGTGCATGGGCAAACTTGCCAGCAGCATCAAGCTCGAAGCTCCTCCCCAGCCCAGCAGCACCTTCTGGCAGCGAGCCCTGCCCAGGCATCTGTGGGGTGGGGATGGGAGTTGAGAGTGCCTCTCAGAGCACATCTGTGCAGAGCTGCCAGCAGTGGCAGGAAAATGTCACTCAGCATATTGGAGAAGTGCCCTGGCCTCATGAAGGAGCTTTCATCTTGGGGGCATAACACTGTCAACAAAACATGTGGTGCAAGACCTGCATCCCAGCTGCTGCCAGTGTTCACCTTCCCTCTCTGTGCAGCCTTTTAGAGCGTTATGACACTATTTTTAAGGCTTGGTTCTGTCAGGAATTGCCCTGGTGTTTACTTGCTCCTCAGTCCCCTCACTAGCTTGGCCGCACTCTCAGCCTGTAACTTTTCTTCTCAGCCCTCCAGATTCTTCCCCTGGGTCTCTTCTACTGCCCTCACTCATGGAAGGACAAAACATTTATTCCTTAAATGTAATCAGCAGAAATTCTCCTAATAATTCAAGGTAAATACATTCTTTCCCACATAATTTTTTTCCTTTGCTTCACTTAGGTTTCCCACTTCTGACTAAATCATGGCAATTCTAAGAGACTGCAGCCTCCGACAGAGGAGCAGATGTAGCCATTGGGCACTTTGTAGACAACAAATGGTGGCAAAAAGCAGACATGTGGTGACCTTGTGAGGACTGCAGCTATTTGCACAGCATGGAGCTTAATAAAGCAGGACCTAATAAGTTCTGTCATCACCAAAGTCTGCCTCTGTGACATGTCTTGACTGCAAACCAGATAATCTGTCTGCTGACACCAGAGAAGTGTTTTTAATTCTTTCTCCCAGCAGCATCTAGGACATTTTTGATGCTATTGTAATACAAGACTTAAGTTAGATCTCACACTATGTTATCATAACATGTTAGACTCAGACTGTTTTCTGTATTTCTTTACCAACTTAGGTGAAGGAAATTTAGTTGGTTAAGAAACTTCAACTCTTATTTCTGTATATTTTTTTCCACTATCAGTTCTAGGACAAAATGCTGTAATTCCTATGATTTTATTTATGGAGCAAAAGGCCTGGATGTAATAAAGGTCTCTGAGGAGTGATTGTTATCTTACCTCAGAAAGGAACAGTACAATTTAGTGAGAAGGAATGTCATAATTACTTAGCTTTCAGGTCTAGTTTATTTAAGAACAAGATGGAGTGTTCATGGACTGTTTATGTGGTCATAGCTTTCCTGAGGCAATATTTAAGTGCAGTAAATAACAGAGGTAATTACAGAGGTAATTCATGCACCATTTTAAAATAGCTAATGACGTTTCTGTGAAATAAACAATTATTCATTAATGCAATGAAAATTGTAAAATGTCATGCAGAATTCAAATTAAGAAATTTCCCTAGAGGAAAGTCATGTTGCAGTTTAGTCCCATTGCAGAGGGGAATTAATTTCTGGTCCTTCTTCTCAGATGCACAACTAATTTTCTTCCCCTTTTTCAGTTTGGCTACATCCCATTATAACACTATCTGGGAAATGAAACAGTTTTCTGCAGTGCAAGGTTTATAGGGTGCCTTCCACTCCTTTCTGATGGCATTTTGGATGTCTTACTATGTGATAGACATCTAAAATGTCCACAAATCAGAAACATTTGAAGCCCTGTTACCAAGATTATTTGTCAAAATTTGTCAATTGAATATTTTAATAGATTTTTTAACAGGCCCTGGAAGGCTGCCTATAGTATCTGTACTTTATGTATAAAGCATAACATTATTGAAATAAGTGAAACAAGATTAGCATCAGAGGCCTGTGGAGATACATTGACTTTAATACTTCTTTATATGTATGTTCTTACCTTCATGGGCTTGTATGGACATTGCAGACCATGTCAAGAATCTGCTTTTCCAGAAATGAATGTTGAATAGTTTTTGCAAACCATTAAGTATCTTTCAGATTCACACATTGTTTACCTGCAAATCCAGCTTTCATAGGACATCTATAGACATAGGAGCCAAAATTGTTTGTGGTTTTAAACAATCTTGACATAATTCTCTTTGGCATGCTGTCCTTTTGGCGTATTCCATATGGAGAACAAGAATACACCCAGCTTTCCCTCATTACCACAAGTTATTTATAAGCACCCTCATCTATTGCTTTACTTAGTCCCCTGTGGATAAGCATTTTTTTGTTTATTCTAGTAGTCAGCATAAAATTTCAGCAGAAGTTAATGTTTGGTGGTTTTCCTTCTGGCAATAAACAACCACAATTTCAACACTCCTCCCCCCCCCCATTATTTATGAAACTTTAGTTTTATTTTGGAAATATTTATCATACAAGTCATATAGTAATTAGTCATCTCGTTCAAGGGTTGTTTTCAGAAAATAAGCAAAGCTCTTCTGGTGAGTGCCCGTGTAAGGACGTGAGGCTGGCCCGAATTAAAAGGCTTTCAGATCAAATGCTCTCTTCCACTGTTCACAGCCTGGCATGAGCTCCGCAGCACCAGCCTTCTCCAACAGGCTCTTATCTCTGCAGGTATGTGAGCCATGCCAGGTGAGTCAGCTCTCAGGTTTTAAAAATGAAATAAACCTTCTTCCTAAACTGAGGACAAGGAGAGGAGAGAAGCTGAAAGAGGAAAAGGACTAATTTGTTTATGGCACTGGACAACAGATTGATACTTCCTTAGCTCTGTGTGCTCAGATGATATTTTTAGGTATCTCTTTGCAAGTAGCCAAAACCATTCGGCAGACACAGCAAGAAATAGACTTAATTAAAGAGAAACAAAACATGAAGTTATTTTGGCTCTGTAGTTACACAGGCCAGAAATGAAAACAATAATCTAGGACTGTTGAATGGAAACTTTCTATATGTTTTTGATTACCTTGTGTTAACAGCTCTCCAGATTATCCTGCTTCCTATGCCAATTTGCATTGAATTTGCAGAAAGAATTTATGAGGTACTGTCTCATCTCTAGGCTGGGAGTTTCATCCATTTTCATTAGGCACACTGCATTTTGATAGGTACATCGTTTCTTGGAGAAACTCACTGTTTCCGAAATAATACCTCTGATAACAAGTACAGCTCACACAACTTTTACATGCAGCTGTAAATCAACATTATTTTGTTCATTGTTTCACTGTAAGATAAAAATGCTGTTAATTTTAATTTTATTCTTTTCAACAATTATTTTGCATCTTTTTGTGTCATTTTTGTGTCCTCCTGGCACACTCCTAATTAGCTGATTCTACCTGTGACTATCTTCCCCCTAGCCCATGCAGCTTTTTCTTCAGGTCTCCTCCCTTGTTTGTGTCGTGATTCCTTCCTCTACCATGCTGTCCAGGGACACATGTGTTTTACTTGTAGACATTGCTGCTATGCTGGTGGCTTTATTTTCTAAGCTGTAATATGTAATTAACACTCCTTTTTGGGGTGGAGGTCACATTTTTTCCCCACAGAGATAAATTAAAAAATCACTGAGAAATCATGAATTTGGAAAAGCTGTAGAAGGATAGTTTTCCTTTGTGGAACTGTGTGAGAAGGAGATACAAGTTGTTGCTGTACAGACTGGGGTACTGTTTGTGTTTTGTCTCATTTGCATTGTGGTCCTGGCCAGTGACTGTATCTCCTTAGCCACACACCAGAGTGCTTTTATCATTATTATGAATGCCTTAGGTTGATTTGGGTTTTGGTGAAGCTGTCTGAGAGAGTAACTCAGGAAATCAAAAGCAGTTCGAACTTGTAAGTGCCTTTTGAAGCATTGCACTTAAAGCAAATGCTTTAGTTTGTATATTTGCAGTGAAGCAAAGTTATGATCTTTGAAACTTCCAGAGGCAGGACCTCTTGCACTCAATGTGCTTAAGGCAACACCAGATTTCTCTGAAGCTCTTCAACAGCACCTGCATCTCCACCAAGTAAAGTATTTAGGTTCATACCTGGAAGGCTGTTCCATCATGCCTGCACAATTAGATTTGCAAGCCAGGAAGCTGTCAGAGAGGTCTGATATGAGCTGGCTTTGCAGACGTGTTTCATACTGTGCTGGGTATGAGCATACTCGGAAAGACTCTCAGCACAGGGTAAAGGTCCCCAGCTTATAAGCAGCTTCTCTTCATCAGTTCGAAATTCCAAGAGAGCTAAACTCTTCTGCTTTAGTGACCATTAAAGTAACTATCCTCCTTATTAACTTATTAATGCATATTAATTTTATGTTCAGCTTGGACCCTTTGGTTATCACTGATGCCTTCCAGATATTAATTTAATTCTAATCATGTTCTTCTCCCCCTGACCCCTTTCCATCTCAGCTCAGAGTTTCACAGTTGGAACCTCTTTTAGGTTTGTACATGGATAAAGCAATTCCCATGTACTTCATGGGTAAGCCATGAATTTTAGTAACCAACGTTTTTCTGAAAGCTTGCAAATCAAACAGGAAATTTGCCAACTTGATTTGCATTTTCTATTGAATCAACATAATCCAAGATAAAGCAAAATCAATTTAGTAAGATTTTTAATACTTGTGGAGATTAAAACATTTTAACATTATTTCTGGTTGATTGACTCATGTCAATAGAAATTCTAAGTCTGTTTAGAATACATAAAACTTGTATGCATCCCAAATAAAGCCTAAAATTATACGGCTTAAATCCATCTGGTTTTATATGAAAAATAATGTAATAAATAAAACAGCCTGAANTTGTTATCTTTTCAATCATCAAGAAACAAGAAGTCTGTAGAATTAAGAGTCACAGAAATTAATGAGTTTGTGTAAACACTTTTTCTCCAGGAAAAGAAGTGGGAAAAAAAGACAAAAAAAAAAAAAGACTTATTCAACTTCAGAAATGAAGTTACTGAGACCCTCCTGCGAAAGATATACAGAATATAGAGATGTAGCTTTAATGTTTAGATGTCCAGAGAAGTTACCTGCAAAGTTACCAAAGAAGATTTAAGGTATCTAGGTTTAATTTGCTGCATGATAAATCCTATTTCCTTCATAGCAGTTTCCCGTAGAAACTACTTTGTCTTAGGTAGATACACTATTATCAGGTTTCACTTGTTCAGGTGATGTGAAGATTCTCCCTCTGCTCTCTCTGTTTTTTCAGTGATACAGTTCTTAAACCCCCAAGTGAACAAAAGCAGTGTCCTTTCAGTATCTTGTTGTGTCATATAAAAACTAGAGGAAAGAAAAAGGAATAAGAAAAAAAGAGACAGAGAAATCAATTTAAATGTATTAGAAAAATGTGAAACATGAAATCAGAATTCTACTTTTACACACATGAGCATGAAAATCTGGATTGGATGAAAAAGAATTGCTTCACATGTAAGTGTTTCTGTAAAAAGAGAGTTATTCTGAGAACTGGTGTGGAAGTGAAGCTTTTCTTGAAACAATTGCTATGAAAGGCACAAGCAATTTGGGAAGCCAATCTCTGGGAAATTCTCACTGACACCAAAGACAAACTGATGGGGAGAGCAGCAACCTGACTGACAAAAACCAGACGGTGTCCTGTGAAATTCGGAAGTCCAAAGAGATTTTGGTCAATTTTGATCTTATTTGAATCTGATATATGAACTATGAGAAATCAAGTAGCTGAGGTGACAGAAGAAGATCCAATGAATTTATTCTGTACTATATTTCATCAAAATAGGTTATCCAAAGCTTTGGGATAAAATAATAAATACAGAGAACAACAGACCTGTGAAAGCTTGGGGATCCTGGCATTTGACTGGTTTCCATGTCTCTTCTGTATCTCTTGTGGAAACCTTTATTTTAGTCCTTTCCAGGTTTGTACCAGTTATGTTTCAGAGGCCAACCTACTACAAATACCTTTGACTGGTTTTACCACCAAAAGTTGGAAGGAGCACACAGTGGAAATGTAAAGTGCATCAGGGCAGTACTTGTGTCTGGCTCTCAGGCAGTGATCCATAAAGATTTCTTGTGTAGATTATCTGAGTTGGACTAGTTGGCCTTAAAGTCCTAGACTTTGGACCCTTGAGATTTTTGGTGTGTGTCCATAAAGAGACATTTTAACAGAAGAATATTAATTCTGATTTCACACCTTAGAAGAAGGAAGGAGTTTTGCTGAGGATTAACTTAGGTTTGTCTTATTCTGGGGTGATCTAAATGCTTGAAATAGGAGATGAGTACTTTTGTATACTTGGATGAAAACCTAATTAGTCATAAAAGCCAGTAAGGAAAGGAAGGCCAAGGCTTTGGTAATTTTTTTTTTCACCCACATAGCTGAGAGCATTATCTGTGGAAACATTCTGGAAGAGTGAAATTTTCCAACAGAACAAAAGAAACAGAATCTGCCCCAGTGAGCAGATTTGCTCAGGAACACAAGGTATTACTCAGGAGTCCCCACTGAATATAAACTTGGCATAGAAAGAAAAACTCTTAAGATTATTTAAATGGCACTACCATGTGACAGAAAGTTATCACTTATCCAAAGTTACTCAAAAGGAAAAACATTATGAGAATAACTAAGAATTCATGATCTGAGATTCACACTAGACTGTAGTGCTGGCAAAGACTTTCTGAGTCATGAAGTCCATGTTCTAGTTACTGCAAAATGCTTCACCACTTTATATAATGTAATTAAATTATAAACTCCAATGTGAAACAAATTCACTTTTTTCCCAAGTCTACTCACTATTAGTGACTGTTTCAAAACCTGCCATAATGAGTAAAAGCCTTTTGTTTAGCAAGCTGAATCTATCACTGGCCTTCTCATATGCATTTGTTCCTAGTCAATATTATCTTCCAGCTTAAATATACCCCTCCTGCACCATGTTAACTCTCACAGTAAAACTTCATAGATAATAACAGATAATTCTTCCTGCCTTTGTCCTGGTTGGATAAAAGTGCATTTCCTGGTGTAAGGTAGGCTCTCCCTTATCTCATCAATTCTGTGGCCTTTCTTTTTATGTGCTGTTAATTAAAGTTCTACATGTCTTTAGTGGCTAATAATAATATAAATTTTTTCTAAATACATGCTCTTACACTGTGTATTCTTTTATCTCATTTCATCGTTTTTTCACACAGTTTATTTTCTTTTTTCTGTGTTGGATTGGAGCTTTTTCCTTAATGGAATCAGAACTTCTGTAGGTTACAGGAAGGTGGTAAATGGGCATCAGGAGCAGTTGCTTCTATGAGATAGTTGTTGTTTTATTCAGCTGTAAAAACACTGTGGAACTGCTTTATGTGCTGGCAAAGTACATATGTAATGTGCTTATGAACGGAGAAGTGTTTGCTGACTTGGTTTCTGAGGCATAGCCTAACAGACAAAGAAACTAAGAAATAGGGAGAAAATAATAACCACACGAGTGACACTTAGAAAAGCTTGGTAAGGAGATTTCAGGTAATGCCAGGTAAAAGATGTTTGAATCTAGGAGCAGATAACTATTTTAATCCCTGCAGGATGGGAGTAATTGGGGCTTCACTTTGCTTTAATTCTATTGCAAAGAAATAAATGCAACAAAGACCCTTGACTCAATTTTCAGTTTTTCTTAGTGAAAAGTCCTTTGGAGACCTTGAACCTTGGCTAAAAACTTGTGGACATACCATAATTTGGTGTGTGTGCCTTAGCCTGCTTCTAGAAAAGGTGATAACTGAAGGGACATGGAAGCAACACAAAACTGGTAAAACTTGGAAGCTGGATTCAGCTGAATTCTTTGCAGTATGTTTGATAGCTGTGAGGACAGCCGTCTCTGAAGGTGGTGGCTCATGCCATTGTAGGGGTCAGTAGATCCAGCTGGGAACAGCAGTGCCGGAACAAGTCACGGATTGAAGGCAAACCTTGACTGCAGTGTTAAGTACAAGAGTGGTACTTAGACAGTGAGAAATGACTAAGCCTTCTGTTGCCAGAGTGGGGAGTGCCAGAGGGCAGGTTCTGTTTGTCTGCACTCACCCCCAGACCTGCTGCTTTATGCTGCCAGAATGGCACAAGAACTCGGCCCCTGGAAAGAGATGACACATTGTTGGATTCTCTCTACTCCATGTGTTTAAGAGTCTTGGTGTTACATATAACCACTTCAGCTGCAGTTCTTCGGGTAGCTCTGTGCGCTGATAGCCCTAAAATGATTTTATCCACTCATTTGAAATCCAGAAAGTGGAATTTAATGATAAACTATATAAACAAAAAAGAGTGAGCCTGAGAGGGAAACAAAGAGAAGTGGACTATGCTTTCAAACTTCTCACTATGAAAGCGGAAATTATAAGAGAGTAATTTACACACAATAAATTAGATCAAATTATATTGAAGGCAATATTTTGGGATTAAAATAGTGTAATTGTTTCAAGATGAATACTTGCATTATATTGGTGAAATGCAAATGCTGGACTTTGGCAGTTGTACATCTCTGTTCAACTTGCCTTTAGTTTTGATTCCCCCTGAACTAGTAAATACATTGTGGGCTTTCTTTCTTGTGAAAAAAATTCTGGATTCAAGTAAAAGATATCTGATAACTTATTCCAAAGCATATCACAGAATCATGGTGTTGAAGAGATCCAGAGAAGAATCATTAAGAAAATCTATTTGAGTCAAATTAAATCCTTGCCCCTTGGAAGCTGGCAGGAAATGCTGTTGACTTCTGTGAGGACAGAATTTCTCTTTAACAATTAAAATATAATTCCCCTCAAAAATACTTCCCTCAAAAACATGTTCTTAAAATATGCCTTGGTATTTTCCCCCTCTGTACATTCGCATACCTTCTGCATATTTCCTATATTCACTCTACAGTAATGACATGAGGTCGCATGAAGGCTTTTAGGAGGCCCAAAAGACAAAGGGGAGTTAGTCAAAAAAGTTTTGATCACGTTGAAATGGGAGTCAGGAGTCTTTCCATTGACTGCCCTCAATGAGATAAAACTGTCTTCACACTGACAGAAAAGATTCCTTAAACAACGAGTGTTAATTACATATGTGATTAATCACCAGCCTTACTTCACCAGGGTCTTTACTGAGGTTTGGCAAAATCAGAGTAAATAAATCTGTTTTCAGTGTGTACTTTAGTAAAAACATTTCTGTTACTCTATCAAGAAAGCACATTTTGGTATACTGGGCCTCAGATCTTAGAAATTAAACAATGCTTGGAAGAGGTTATTTTTCACCTCAGGTATACTTTTAAATCAATTATTATGGAATGTGAAATGAATTTGAAAATTTTCATAATTTTTATTAAATGAGGTTAAAAGCGTGCTTTTCAAAAGGAATACAGACAGAATTTGGCTTAAAGTGTAGCTTATAACATTCCTCAGGTATTATTTCATCTGACATTTGGAAACTAATAAAAGATTTTTTAACTGAAAAGTTGGGTTTTTTTTCCAGAAATTAGGAAGAGATCTGAGAAAAAGGGCACTTCCAAACACATTGATTTAACTGCTGGAGAGTCTCTTTATTGCCTCATTGCTGCCAGGAACAAGATGCTATTGTGTTGACTTGGAGTCATGGCAGGAGAACACAACAAAGACAGATGAAACATTGTGTCACACATGTTGTCTGCAAAAGTTTTAGAAATTCAAGAAGGGGGTTCTTCTCTCTTCTGATTTTTACATAGCTTCTTGTTCACCTAGTTCGGAATTTATTTAGTAAATTAATTTAAAATTATTTTGCCTCTTTGAAAAAATTCTTTATTCACATATAGGCTTAGAAATGGAATTTTAACTAACTTCTGCACTAGTTACATAAATTGTAAAACTGAAAGAAATATCTATAAATACCTGATGTTTTTATGGCAGTAAGAAGTGTATGACTATTTTTAAAATCCAGCTGTTTTTCAGTATCTCAAACTAGACGTGTGATTCTTGGCTTTACTTGAAAAAAATTATGACTCCAAATCTCTCAATTTCCACACAATAATAGATATAATAATGGACACCTCCCTACTGCAGTTGGTAAAACCCCCTAAGACACTCCTACTGTGTAACATCCAGGGAGTCTGCTCTTAAAAGTCCCCATGCTGCAGCTCTTTTGTGCTGCAGCCCAGCACACACACCTGCCTGTGTAAGAAGTCACTCTCCCTCATTTTTATAAGCCTCCTCTAAGTACAGGAAGATCAGGAAGGCATAAAGGCCATTTTAATAATGAGAAAAATGTTAAAAAAAATGTGGCTTTTTGAACAGAGAGTTCAGTAATATTTTTTTTCTTAAACATAATCATATAAATGCAAACATATTTTCTGTTAATTTCTCAATATTTTTCCTAAACTCCCAGTCAGCTAAAAGAAGAATTTTCCCCACACTCATTATATTTTTGGAAATAAATTCTAAGATTTAGTTAAAAACAAAACTGGAAAGATTTTTAAAAAATTAAGAGAAATATTGAATGGAAAAATTGAAATGTTTTATTTTGAAATTGTTAATATGTATTTAAGAAAAGTTATTTTTTTAATAGCCAAGCAAATACACAAAAAGTTTTCAAGCTGCTGAATTTGTATCTTTTTTTTCTGAAAAATATGTGTTTGAAAAAAAATTAACCTTATTTCTGACAGTTCAACTGACACACTTTTAGAGTAACAATACCATATGCCCTGGCTCTTGCTTTTCCTCTTTTAGAAGAAGAATGCACAGTAGCACTTTTAACTTTCAGTCCTTAATATAGGACCATAAACGGGTGGGAGTTATAGTCTGTTTCTATTTTTATTAGCTGACATAAAAATCAGTATAATCCACTGAAGAAATTGGTCTTGGGTAGAAAGAGTCTCTACAGTCCTGTGCAGCTGTTTATAAATCCACAGTAACTGTATCATACATTTTTTTTGCAGTCAGAGAGCAAAGCATTGGGGAAAACAGAGGGCACAGAATTATAAGTTTTACTGGTTCTTTTTAGCACACAAGCTGTATCCCACAATGTTTTGTAATTTATATAAATGCTTACTATAGCAAGCTTTCTGAGGATTAAGATTCACTCCTAGTGTGAACGGAAAACTGCCTGAAACTGTTGTTCTGCTCCTGGAGCCATAAGTTCCATGGGAAGGTGTCTGTCAGCAATTAATACAATTCATTTCAAACTAATGAAATAGACATTACTTTTATTATAGAGATTACAGAATTAGAGAGATCACAGAAATAAAAAAATTTAAGCAATTTCACTTTCAGTGTAACACATATATAACAAAACCTTTTTTAAGGCTCCCCAACGGCTTTCTTATAATTTCTTACAGTATACCTTGACGTGAGTTCTGAAGGTGCTGCAGATTTCTAAAATTTCGTACTTTCGGCCATTCTTGGGCAGCTGTTTTTTTGGGTTTTCCCCCCAAACACAACGAGAGCAACCACATTCAGTCACCTGTTCTTGATGTCTGGAATCACAGCTGACAATTACACATACTCTGGTGCTGGGCAAGACAGCTCCAGCTCAGTTTCAACATTTTGAGGAGTCTGGAAGATGAAGTAATGACAGGAAAAGAATTAAAGATCTGCCAAAATACTTGAAACAGCTGATATTTTGAAGACTGCCTTAGGGCAGATGATGTAGTAAGAAGCACATTGGAAGTGCTCTAATAATCAGAAGGAAGCATGCAGTATTTTCATTGAGGAAAAATTCTCAGCATTAAAATCAATGTGTACAGTCAATATCTGATTCAAGTTTCTTAAATTATCTGCTGCTAGATTGAAAAAAAAATGGATCCATGCTTCTATTTGAAATAAAATCTAATGGTTATACTAACCAGGAACTCATTCTTAGTATCTAATACTTCTGAGCTTGCTATTCTGCGCTGAGAAACAACACCGTTAATAGAACTACCTGGGGATTTTAAATTTCCCTTCATCCTCCAGCAAGTTCTTTTAGAAATTGCCTTGAAGTGCATAAGTATTTTATGATTAGAGTATGAAAATAAGGAGAGCACTCACAATGAAACAAATAAACCCCCCCTCTTTTTATATCTTAAGAAAATATTTATGCTAATATCTTGTTTTCAGTGTTTAAAATAAACAGCAAAAATCAACAGTATTTTTTTCATAATACATAAGTCAAGTGATGGATCCACATAGCAAAGTGCAGAACCTTGTAGAAACGCTCTCATGGCTCATAGGTGCATGAGGAATGTTGCTGAAATATCTGGGTGAATAATGAATTCTGTGTAAGTGTGCCCTGGTCCAACTTAGCCACTTTAAACATAGTTTTCAAAAGGTTCTTAAAACCTTCAAGCATTCAGGTACAACTTGATTTGACTAGTCACACATAGATTAGCAAAACTGATACAGAGATTAAGGAAAAAAATGAAGGAAAGTCAGTTATGTAGGTTACGGATTATAAAGACATAAGTAATAATATAGGCAAAAAGAAAATAAAGTTTTCTTGCCAAAATCGCTTGGAGAGAGTAGAACTTAATAGTAGTGATCAGGACAATACATGGAAGTATTTTATGTTTATAACTCGTATTTGTGACTTCAATGGAAAATACTCATAAACTAAAGGTGTAGGCTAATGATGTCATATTTTGAGCTCTGGGACTGAAAACTTGTCGTTTCTTTAGGAAATAGGAGCAAGAATTGTCTTCATTGAATTTATTGAATTTATATTCATGTGAATGAAAAGAAGTTGTGAAAAAATGTTCTAACTTAATCGGGTGATGATCAGCCACAGAGAAGGCTATAAATAGCAGAACTCAAGTATACTAGGAGTGGAAATCCTTAATGATCAAAGAAAAGTTTGCCCTGAATGTCAGAATGCATGGATGCACAGTGTGAAGTTATAAAAAGGGAGGATGAGAAGAATTATGAGACAGAAATCAGTGATTCCTGGGAACTGGATGTTTGTGTTCCTGTATGGGAAAAGAACTGTAAGTGTCAAGGCAGGGGTATGACCGTCATTGTGGTGTTGAGTATGGTAGCCATCCATGCTCAAGGAAGATGAATTCAACCCGGGGGAACTGGGAAGATGTTGCAGGAGATTGATTGCTGTGACGTTGGGACCCACAGGTCGATATGTGACTGGTCTGTCCAGATGTGAGCTCTCTGGCATGGAGGAGAAGCAGCTGCAGGGGACTTAGTGCTGCCTTGCGCCTGGGGGTCTGTGAGTGCTGGGTGTGCTGGCAGCCCCATGGTGACACATGGCTTTCTCTGGGGGCTGCCCTGCCTGGAGCCACACGTGCAAGCTCACTGCTCGCAGACAGCAGACTCCTAACTCTGTAAAACCATTTGGGTTTTAAAAGGAAAAATGCGCCGTGTCCTAGGGTGGTGCGACTTCAGTGTGTGTAACTAATCTTCTTGCAAAATATTTTCCTTTTAGCATATCAAATCCAAATGGTCAAGATTTCTGAGGAACTTACAGTATAAACAAATTTAAATTGTTGTTGAAAATTCCCTTTCAGATTACAATTCGATTAAAAATGTTACCGGATGTCATTTGAGATAATTTTCTGGTAATGACAAACAGAATGAGTATTTGGAGTGCCTTTATTTGTTTGTGCAGCAGTCTTTATATCCAGCATTATTAAATCGAGATAAATAAAATGAGTCTCATTACAGGAATAAGAACTAGATCTTTAATTAGCTCTGCTTAAAGAAATTCTTTTCTTTAAGCTTATCGTACCATACAGTTAGATCACTCAATGAAGCACACTGAGGAAAACCACAAAGACAACTGGAATAATCACTGCTGGACAGTCAGGAGCCAAGTGTAAAGAAGCGCTGTGATGTCATTTGGCTCTTGCTGTCCCCTCCTGTATCTCTCTTTTTCTCTAGACAAATCAAAAAATCATCAAAGTCTTAAAGTCTTTGTTCTGGTTCCACTGCTGCTGATCTCTGGAGCTAGGGTTTTACATACAGGCTTTGAGTTTGTTCTCAGCACTTATTTCAATAACTGGGAGACGTGTAAAATCTGCTTTCAAAAGGTTGATTACATGAACACACATTTGACCAGAGAAAGACAGTGGAACATAGTACACAGACAGACTGTTTCACTGACATCTCCACCGGTAAGGCCTCATCACCTCTAATTTCATTAGGGCTTATATACATTAGCAAAAATATTCACATTTTTCAATGAAACCAAAGAAGTTAAATTGTTTAGGGACCAGTAAACACTTTATTTGAGGCTTTCAGTGAGCACGTAGGCTTTTTTTCTTCTTGGACCATTAAAACTATACTCAATATGTATTCACTTATGTACATATATACGTGATGCATGACTTTACAATGGATGAGGGATTTGTAATAGTAAAATTTATATGATCCTTCTGATTCACTTTGGTTAGTTTAATGTCTCTAATTTCCTACAAAATGTGTTTCAGCTGGCTTCACCTTTTTGGTTTTCATATATTTTTACCTCAGGAGTAGCTCTAAAAATATTCCTCTAGACACTTCTGCCATACAGTGTGTCTGGAAGGACAGATTCACCTATTTGCCTTCCTGAATCAGATTTTCCTGAAACAAACTTTCCTGCAGAAAAGCCAGAAGAAACTGTAGAATACAATTGAAAAACCAAAAATGAGAAATGCAGAGACACTGCATTTCACTTGAAATGTCTCTTGCAGTCCTGTCAGACTGTGTTACAGCCTCTGGAAAGGGAAAACAAGAATGGTGTGTAACAGATTTACCATCCCAAGGGCCCCATGATCTCAACTGTACCTGCTGCTTTGGAAAACTCTTTACATTATTACCTAATACTGTATCATTCTTAACAGCGCTTGAGTCCAATAAAGACATTCAAGCTGCTGTGCTGCTGTGTCCTCTGACCCAGCTGCTACCTTAGTGCACCCTGACTTTCATCCCTGAGTGGGAAAACAGTACGCAGCTACCAATCCAAATAAACCAGTGGGAATGGACATGGTGTGACACTAATTTACTGGGAAGGAAGGAGAAGCAGGAGGATTTTGTGCCTCACCATCCCCATGAGCTGATGTGGCACAAGAATCTGACACACATGGTGGCAATTGTGCAGTCGGTGGGTCCCTTTCCCCATCCTTGTTCAGCTCAGCATTCCTCTCTGTATCCACTGTGCCCTGGGCATGGCATTAACATTTCATGATGAACTATCACTTCTCCATAGAGAAGAAGAG
Organism: Origma solitaria; assembly: GCA_013397895.1. Taxonomy (NCBI): domain Eukaryota; kingdom Metazoa; phylum Chordata; class Aves; order Passeriformes; family Acanthizidae; genus Origma; species Origma solitaria. The sequence goes on along the minus strand of VZRL01004528.1, from coordinate 1,109,510 downwards.
TGTTTCATACTCCATCACCAGAGCAAAAAAAGCCAATTTATGAGAAAATGTCTTTTTTTTTTTTTTGCATCTGAGAATGTAGTGTTACATAATAACTCATTGATATCTGTCAGATGCACAGGCGAGTTAAAATGGGAACTCCATGGAAAAAGCCGTATTTCAAAATGTAGGTTTGAGCTTCAAGAAAATTCTCAATTTGATTTTGCTTTCAAAATAAAATTCTAAGAAACTTCTCCCAGTTATTAGAAAAAAAAATTGTGAAATTTATATAGTAATTTAATGTATTTCAGCATGTTAAAAATACAACTATGATGGAAGAAATATTTAAAGGAATGTTTCAGGAATTCTGTTATAGCATTGCTGTTCTTATAATGACAGATTTTAATTTGTTAATTAGATGTGAAACTGACAGACCAGTAGAAAACTCTGTTTTATATTGAACCAACATTTTCCCATGAAAAGTTGTTTCAAAACTAATGACAGCTGTGATCCCCATAGGTTTAAATATTACATGCCCATCTCTGGGAGCAAGGTGCATAATGTTTAGTAAGGTACCACAAGCCCAGCAACTGAAAATAACATTAGGCCTTCCTTTGTTAAGAAAAAAAAAATAGTGGAGACAAATATAATAACTTCTGTGTATCTATAGGATAGATTACTTTGCTAAGTCTTCACTGTAGCCAGGCATCTATCTATATCTTCTCCAAGTACTTTGCCTTTGAGTCCTATAGAGTTAACATAATTCCCCAGTAGGGTCTAGTTGCAGTTTGTTGGTGGAATGACATAACATTCCTGTAAATGTTTGTGCCTTATCCAATTAACCTTGGCTAATGTATAAATAAAGCCGTGTAATTCAGTCCCCCCACCACCCCCCCATTTTTTTCCTCAAAATGTTTTTGCTAATTGGCCAGAGACTAAAGAGTAATTACAGTAAATCCAAATCTTTATTACTGCAGGCACAGATGTTTGTATGAAATGAGCTGTTTGTTCAGAGTGGCTATAATATGTGCAGGACTCATACACATGAAGTTTTTAAAACTGAAAAAATAGTGCAGCAGCTGTTTGCTGACTCAATTACAAGGAAAAATCCCAAAGAAATCCATAGCAGTCAGGACTCATCATCAGAAAAGAGACCCAAGAATCTGGTCTTTACTGTCTCTGAAGGTTTTCAGATTCATTTGAAGCCAAAAATCAAAACTGAACTATAGGAATGTAGATCAGGTTAATAAAAGAGAAAACAACTCTCCTTTCTAATTTTGGCCTAAATTTCTGGGTAGGCTAAAGCACTTTTTAAAAGTTGTACAGAACCTTTTTCAGCCTGTCTTCAAGTTGTCTTCATCTGTCACCAATTTATTTAATCTCCAGATAGTTCTAGTTTCCATTAGTCTAATCTATTTGAATAGTCATATTTGTCACAAAATTTCAAAATGCTTTTCGTATTTCTTCTGTTTCCAAAGACACCAATGATCACAAATACCATAATAATACTTAATATCAGCTTTTGTACTGGGGACTATTCCAGATAACAGAATCCTGAGTCAAATCTACCAGCGCAGTCGTCTGTGGCTCTAATTTGTATTACAACTAGAGGATGCGAACAAAGAATTAACCAAAATCAGTCAAATCTACTATGACAATAGAGTTTTTAAAATCTGTTTGTAAGAACATTTCTGGGAGGGAAGAAGCACAGAAAAATAGAGTTCTGTATCAGATATTTTGTTAATTACATATGTCAGTTCTACAGTAGGAAGTATTTAAAAGATTAACAATACCGCATTCATGTTTACAAATCTCTTTTACTGCTTATTTTGGCACTGATGGGTTTTGAACTAATTCTTGTGCATGCAAAGCTATTACTTTATACACAGTTCTGCCTGGATTCTCCAGTTATAACTCATGGACAGTGTCATACTCTTGGTGGATAAACATGAAACTCCAACCTTTGGGGTTTGGATTATTAAAATCTGTGCACATTTTGGCTGATCTTGCCCATTTGACTTCATTTCTAAATACCCTCCAATTCCACTGCAAGATTGGCCAGCTCCTATCAGAGCAGAATCTGATTGCTTCATGATTGCTCGGTGCTACAGAGAAGAAAGCTGCTTTAAAAAAGAAACTGTAAATTGACATCTGTCTTCACCTGTCATTTTTATCTTTTTCTAAATAATGGTTGCAGTGTTGGTGACTATTTGTTCCAAGGGAGAGTGTGGTGAGCATGGCTCTGCAGTTGCTGTTCCCAGCACCACAGTCCTTGGAGCAGCTCTCCTTGGCCACCCATTGCAGGAAGAGGAATCCAACTTTCATGTCTACTGAGAAAAAGTGAACTTCTCAGATACTTACAGGTAATAAAAGTATATAATCCGAAAAGACCTCTCCCAAGTATTTTGTCCTCTAAGGTTTTATGGGATGTGCTCCTGTTTATATATATAAATACGTATCATCTCTAGCAGCCTTTTCCCTATCCAATATGATTTCTTCATTTTGTTTCTCGTTGATAGTTTTTATTTTTATCTGTCATCCTCAAAAGACATTCTACCATTGCTCCAGTATTCTGGACCTTAAGGGAAGGTACCAGAAAAATACCTTCAATAAAGGAACAAGTAACAACAAAAATGGGTACCTATTACATTTAATTCACATCTGGAAGCAAAATCAGAGTTTTGAGAAACATATGAGAAGCCCTGGAGCTGGATCACATGGAGAACAGAAAGCCATTCACTTCTGGAAATAATGCTTTCATAGCTGATTTATTTGAGGGCAGACCTTGAGGGATTCTTGGTTAAGACCATTTCAAGCATCTGGAAGATGCCCAAGATCTGATTTCAGAAGTATATACATAAAGTCTTCTAAAGTTCAAAACAGACAGACTCCCATCTATCAAAAACGGCATCAGGCCATAGGCTTTCTCTCTAGCTAGCTTGGGTTTCTGGAACATTATAGGTTTGGGTTTAAAAGAAAAATTGTATCTAAGTGTGAATAAGTGTGATGTGCATGTATCTACACATTAAAAAAAAAAAAAGAAAAAAAGAACAGCCAAACACACAGATGTATGTACACGTGATAAATACATATGCTGCCAGGGAGCAGAACACTCCTGTAATTAAATGGAAACTTTTTCATTTCCTGAAGGCCAGGCTTGGTCCAAATAGCCTGGGACATATACAAAATGCAGTTCCATTTTTCACTTGGGATACAATGTCCAGCACTATTCCACTATATTGTTTCCTATGAGTATACCATATGCAATGTAGTTGCAATATGGAGTGGACGAAGCAAAGCAAGATTAATCTTATCAAAGCATCCAACAGCAACACTGCTTCTGATTTTATGGAGAAAGTTCTGTATTAACACTCAGTCTCCTTTGCTCCCTAAATAGAACAATCCTAATTCAGCAGTGGTGACACTTCTGCTTTCCAAAAACTTCTCTGGGTTCATGGTCCCAGATACTCCCTAGAAAATACACTTCTGTGAGTTTCAGTGGTCTCTCTATTCATCATAATGTTTTCAACATGTCACAATATTGTATCTATCATAAATTAAAAGGTGTGTTTGCTGTGAAGCCCTGTCAAGCACACAGCCTCCAGGGTGCTTCTTACTCCCCAGAAATTACACTCTAGCAATGCAGGTGAGCAGTCTGGCATTTGGGGTGCCTTCCCTAAACAGCTTCTTCTCTGCTCTTCCTTTGTCAGTTTTGTGTTGTGAGTAGGGAAAAATTGATAAATGCTAGAAATATCTCTTTTCTTAAATGGAAAGGTAGAGTGGTCAGAAGGGGCAGAAAAGGCAAAACTGATCCTTGTAATAGCCACTCAGACTTATTTCTTCCCAAATTTCTCCTATAAAAACCTTGGAGCTTTAACACCAGTTCTCCCCTCACCAAATGTTGTGGAAAGAGGCAGGCCCTCTCTAGCAAGGAATCTCTCATAAACAGAAGATAATTATTTAACCCACCTTTCTCTACTTAAATATTTAGATTACAATACCTGTAATGATCAAATAAAGCACAAAGTTAAAATCTAATTTTTTAAAATTTAATGACCAGTTAGTCCTTTAAGAAATTATTTCATTTGAAAATCAACCAACAGAGAAAAGTCAACAATATCTTGAAAGACTTAAAAAAAATGAGTGTTCTGTCTACCATCTGACTCTGATTAAATCACCCAGAGAACTGTCATATCAAATAAAACCCTCAACTCTCAAATAATAGGAATCACTGGTTAAACTGGTTGAACTAGCCAACAGCTTCTTTGTCCTGGAAAATATATTATCTAAGATTCTCTGACAACGATAAATAGAAATAAATAAATTAATTGAATCATGCCTTGAAACAAGAAGGAAATGTTAGATAATCTAGTTTCATTTTCTGTGTGAAATGGGCCAAAACACATTCATTTCTCTTCTACTCTCCTAATATTTTTGGCTGACGCTTATCTTTCAAAAGCACATCTAATCTTGATTTGAAGACACAAGAGATGGGGAATCTGTCATTTTCTTTGATAATCTGTTGATAAGATTGTTTGTCATCATCACTGCAAATCTGTGTTGAATTGCCAGTGGTGTGGCCTCAGCATTCAGCTTTGGGCTATGGTTGTGTCTTTCTTTCCTCTATAAAAGAAGTCTTGAGTACCCCATCATTTTTCTACTAAAGAAAAGTGGAAACAAAAAGAAATCTTTCTTCTTATGAGTGGGCAAGTCACCTAAAAAATGTCATCTACAGGTTAGTCACACAGCCCAAATTAATCTTCAGCCTGCTGGTGGAGAACTGTAGTCCATGGGAAGCAGGAAGAGATTCAGCCACAGGTCTTCCACTCCTGCCTCTTAATTCACAGAGTGGAAACGACAGGGGGAAGGAAAAAAAGGGGAGGAAGCGCTGCTGTGGCTGTAGTGTGTGCCTGTCAGGACACTGCTTGGTACAGAGTGCTCTGTGCAACACTGGGAGAAAGTGTGTGCTTCCCTCCCCTCCGGCCCTGTCCTTCTTCCATTCCTGCTGTCACCCTTTTTGGGATATCATCTAAGAGCTAAAAAAAAATTCTAACTGTAAGAAAAGTATAAATCTATTTAATGAGATCTCTAGATAGAAACACATGTTTTTGTCGTTAGACAATGGAGAAGACAGAAGGGACAGCAGTTTGCCTCAAATTGCCAGAATTTAAACTCTCTAATGTTTGAATATTAGTTCTTATATTTTCAGGGATGTGAAGTGATATTTATTCCATATTCAAGATGTGTAGTTGATGAAGCAATACTCTGTTACTATATTTGAATTTTTTTTTCTACCTCTGATTGGGAGATCTGTAAAAAGGAAAACAATATTTTCAGAGTATGTTTACTTCCTTGGTCTTTGGAGCATTATTTCTCATTAATCCTGAGACTACAACATTGATTTTCCACACATTTGAAACTCGCCAATCTATTTTGGCGGCCTTCATGATTATTTGGCAATAAACAAATGCTGTAAGAGCTGAAAGGCAGCTTACAGATTGCACTGTGAGTGGCAGATAGGTAGGTACCTGACAAGCTTCTTGGAACAGATCTTAATGAAACACAGGTAGAAGCAGATGGGAAAAACAGCATCAGGTTCCTAATCTGGGCTAACTTGCAGTTGCCTGTTTCAAATAATATTGTTTTAAGCAGCAGTAACATTCTGTAGCAGAGAGCCCCAGAAAGTATTGCCTCTTCAGCTGAACTGAATCAAAATATATATACTCCACTGAGGAAACAAGGAATGTTTTTAATTGTGATTAATTAATAAGCTGTAAAGAACCCACACGACTTATTTCTAAAGTCTCAAACCCACTACGTGTTTCGTGTGCTCGGCAAAGCAAAGACACCCTCTATCCCTGATGGGATACTAATGCAAGGCAATTGTTCAGTACTTGAGGAAAAATATCAACATGGAGAGAGCAGAGACAAATCCTTGTGACACCAAAAGCATACTTCCATGTCTTTTTTTCTTTTTTTTTTTTTTTTGTTAAAAAGGGGGAAAAAAAAATCTTTCTACAGCAATAGAACATGGAGGAGTACTTTCTTTTCCAGCATCTTATGAACAGTTCAGAGACTTCAGATTACCCTGATTTCTTTAGTGCTTGCTCCTGAATCTTTCATGTACCATGAAAGATAGGATTGAGAGCTCAGAATTTGTGCTGAATTGATATGTGTTCAAAATATATGCTAGAGGCTTTGTTTGTATCACTAAAATTCCCTAAGTCCACACGTCATGTTAAAGCCAGGGAGGGGGGGTTCTATCCTGGATCTCAAAAGGTCCTGGGGAATAAAGAACAAAGGAAGGAGATTCTTGGTGCAGCGTGCAGAGTAGGGAAGCTGGAGTTCTTGACAAACATTTTGGTAAAGAGGGAGTTCAGAAAGCAATGTGGTGATGACAGGAGATAGGTTCATAGAGAAAAGCACACAGTGAAAAGAAACAAGAGATACTGATGAGAAAGAATGTTGGATTGACTGCACCCAGATGGTTTTTGTTTGCCTGGATGATTTACTCAGCTTTGAATGTTTCATACTGGTTTCACTACACATCCATATTTTATACCCTTGCACTAGGGAACCCTTTTGAGGCTTCTGACTGTTTACAGATTACTTGGGTGAACAAGACCACTGAGGACAAATTAAAAAATCTTTTATGGCCACATACAGCTTTGCGGTGTCTGTGGAAGACCATTTCTACCGAGAAAATGTCAGCATTTAGCTCTTCTTGCTGTACCTACATCCTTAACCCTAGGATGGAATTTGCTTACTTCATTAATTTTTGTCATTGTTTAGCAGTGCAGTGGCTTCACAGTTTCCATAGCTTTGTTTGGCGTTTTTCGTTGTGTGATGTAGCTATCAAAAAACCTCATGTTATTACCAGCCTGAATTTAACTTTGAGAATACATAAACTTCGGATGAAATCAGAAGTTCACATTAATTTAACCGTGCTCTTTTGGTTTATTCCATGTTTGCTGTGAATACAGAACCCTGTTTCTCTTAGTTCTTTCACAATTCAACTGCACTCTCTGCACTTTTTCTACAATTATTATTGGCTCCCATTGTTAAAGAACTTTATTTAATCTGCTGTTATTTGGCAGTTATGTAGACTTTTGTATTTCTGCCCACTTGATCTTCCAATTTTTTTGATGAGGTTGTTTGTTCGTGCACTCACAAATCTTCATCTACTGTCTGAAAAACTGACAAAAATAGTCCACAAACAACACTGAACATGAAGATCAAAACCTCCCTTGCAACTTGATATCTCAGAGTTGCCTCACAAGCAGATCTTTTCCTCCCTTCTTTAAACTACAAAGTTACTTGCTATCCAAAAAGAAGGCTGTTTCCTTCTCTCTCACTGGGAGAGAAGGTATTAAGTATGCCTTAAGATCATATTAGGACTATTTGCTTTAGTAAGAAACCACTGTTTTTCTATGCAGCCAAACTGAAAAGTCAGGTGACTTTGCAGGATTACATGGTGATTGTTCACCCATGAAGTCTGTGTTCTCTGGAAACCTTGACACTGCTTTAATTTAATGAAGTAATTACACACAGATTTTTAGAGGAATGGAATTCTACCAGAACTTAGAAATTTTCTTGGGCTTTAAAATTAAACCAAAGAGTTTTGATTTTTTTTTTTTCTGTGTCAAGAGTTAAAGAGATAAAAAATGAGAAATAGGTTCTATCCTGTATTGTCCTGTCCTATCCTTGCCCTTGCTCTTGTGTTCAATTTCTGAGTCCTATTGATGGTACATGGTGTGATATGGTATGGGATGTTAGCAAATGTATGATATTAAATTTATTTTATAGACGCAAAATGCTCGTAATGTTTCTGGCACATCTATAAAGCAGGTGCATCAATGATATAGTTGCACTGTACCTGGAAATAATTTTAGACAAATTATTTTGAAGTGTAGGGCTGAAGGCTTCTGTATGACTCACATGAATTAGGGGCTGATATCTGTCAAAGATATGAAAATATAATTTTATTTTATATGCAAACAACTATGAAAATATATATGCCTTCAGTATTCCTAACTTTTTCCATGAAGAAGTTACTCTGTATGACTCAAAAAACCCAAATGAAATTGCAAGAAAGAGCACTGCAGGCAAGTAAAATCCTGTGCAGCAAGGAAAGGTGAAAAATGCCATTATAAAGGAAAAAGCCTGAAGCAAATATTTATGCTTATTTCCAGGCATCCATAGCTTTATTCTGTTTCCAACTTCTGCATTAAGAGTAAAATGAAATGCATGCATTGTGCTTTGGGCTGTAAGATCTGAAAAAAATTACAAAGCTTATATTTGAAATATTGGAACCAGCTTACCATTTATTTAGTAGGATTTTAGATTAGGTATTTGTCCTACCATTAAACGTAGCTACAGTTTGGTCTCTTGGAGGGCAGGAATTGTATGGCATTGTCCATTCAAGCACTAATGAGGGCAGAGTCCAGCTAAGCCTATCTTGATTTGTGACATTTGGGTGGGATTTATTCTAGAAATCAGAAGACATGCAAGTCTTCTATTATCTCAGATGTGACTTTTATAAATGGCTATTTAATTATTAAATAATTGTTTCTCTTGTTTCCATTTTATCCTTTTGGATCTTATCTTGGGCTTATACCAGCAACTTAACTTCTGTTTTCCACAACAGAGCTAATGTTGCTTACTCTCTCTCCAAGTTTCAGTTCTTAGAATTACCCTGCTTTATAGAAATAAATTTGCATGGGGCTTGGGAACGGAACAAATATGTCTCACAAATAATGCATTGGCCTCATCTGTTAGATTTTGAGTTCAACCTCTTGACAGTTTCTTGCTTTCTTTTGTTTGCTTGGGTTTTTTTTCTGCTGGTTTTCACCAGCAGAATCCTAAAAAACTATTAGGTTTTCTAGGAACATTTATTCAATCTTATTAAGTTTTGTGAGTTGAGAAAATACTTTCCAGGCAAATCCTTTAGGAGTGTACAGGCATCCTGTTACACAAATTAGAAGCGCTTTTCAGCAATATTTCAATTGCAGGTGTTGCCAACTGCAATTTTGAGAAACACACCTAAGTTTTTCAGATCAGGAAGTACAAGCTGTTTCAAAGGACACTCTGTGCTGAAGTTGGAAAACCTCTGGGAGTCCTGGGAGTTAAGCTATGTGAGTGAAACACCCACTTACAGAAACTGCAAACCTGTCTGTGTGTCCATGGTGATTAACCATGTCCGTGTCTCCTCACTCAGTATTGATAGATGTCACCATAAGGTTGTAATTCCCAGTTTTCCTTCTATGCCCAGGTGAACATGCTGAGTTTTACTGCCCTGGCTGCAAACTGTCTGCACAGCAGGCTTTACAACTGCAGCCCTCACTAGGCAAAGATAATTGCTAGGGAGTAAAGGAGGGTGTGTGCTGCAGAAGTCCACATGGGAAGAATCCCCTTGGTCAAGTGGTGAGAAGCAAATGTCATCCCTGATGTCGACACCATCTTTGACAAAATCTGCATCTGTGGAGAATTAAAAGGGACTGAGTGCAGGATCTGCTTCACCCTAAAGTAGATACTGATGGCTTGAATCTGTTGACTAAACATCTGATTGCTAAAGCCAGATGTGGTCAAGGATTACTTTTCTTTGGAAATAGGCAGCGGTAAGATGTGATACTGGCACTCTAAGTACTCTTGACACATGATACTAATGCAGATACACAATTCCTTCTCAAATGAATAAACCATTTAAAAGGCCAGCTGGGAAGAAGCTAGGACATAAGTAACCACAACTGGGGTTTGTGGTCATAGCCCTCACTGGGCCACTGGAGCTGCTGGGATTTAGTCACAAGACAAATATGACAGTCTACAGAAAACAGACCAAGTGAAAAATAAAATAAAAGGATGTATGACTCAGCAGAGTGGGATACACCCAGATGTGAAGTGACTAGTCAAAAAATATTGCCTTCTAGGTTTCCAATGTGCAGACTCTAGAATGGGATTGGAGTTAATTGAAATTGTCAGATGAAAGTTTTATTATTGTCTGGAGTTCTTTTTACTGTGAAAAGGTAAAAATCCAGTATCAGTCATTCTGTGACAGGTGGAAAAAAATAGATTTTTGTTCAGTTCCAACCTGCTATGAAGCTTCATTCAAAACTTCCTTTACCGAAATGTTTCACTTGAATGTGGAAAGGTAGTCACCGACTCAGAAAACAGGGGAAAAGTTGAATTAATAGAGAACAAATCAAACCCTAATACTGTTTTCTCTAATTTAGGTCACCCTGGGGAAGTTTTATGTCTGTCTGCTATTGTACCTTACGTTAATGTCAGAAGCACTCCTCCACGGTGAGACAATCAGCAAGTGGAAGAAATCTGGGACTGAACAGAGAGATTGTCCCTCAGTTTCTGAATCCTTTTCTTAGCCTTTGTGACTTGATTGTATACCAGGGTCCGCAGGTTCCAGCAGGATTTGTTCTCTTCTGCTTGCTCCACATCTGCCATGAGCATAAGTGGGAACAGGAGATGCTGGCTGGTCTCTCATGATGTCTTCCCTGGACCTTATTCAGGAGTTGTGAATGCAGTACACCAAGTTCAAGGCTCTGTCAATATAAGTAACAACTTCTGATGTCAGGTTTTTCAAGGTGAGGCACAGCTGATTCTTTTGGTTAAATGTAAATGACGTGCTGGTAGACTTTGGGACATTTGTAAAAGTTATAAGACTTTATTAAACATATATGTACTTTTTAAAGTCTTAAACAGAAATGGAAAGCACCTTTAGGTTGCCTAGTCCCTATCTTTGCCAAAGGGGAATTGTCCCCTCAAATATGATTTCTATGATTTGGAATAGATTTTCAGGGTTTCCTCCTGGTATATTCCTTTGGAAGGTAGCCCAGGACCATAGCCCTATATATCAGACAGTAAACTAAAGCTGGACATTTTCAAGGTATTCAGGCTGCTGATCCTTCTGGAAATTTTAGAATATTCTATTTTGGACCTTGTTTCTGTGGTAGATGGAAGAGATAATTGTTCATTAATATATATTGAAAAGTATTGTGTGTCTTAAAAAACGTAAACTATTTACTTCAGCAGTATTATTAATGCTGTGAAATAAATACTCTTCTGCATTCTGTCACCTTTCAATGTAGCTTTTCTGATCTGGGCTGAAAAAAGCTCATCTGAAGCAGATCAGTGGTTCAAAGAAGTGGTGCTCTTTAATGCAGACCCCCTTAACTTCCTCAACTCCTCCAGTATAGAGCTCTTTCACTTCCTCACCTCCTCTTTTTCCATCAACCATAAAAGAAATGAGGGGAGAAGCAAGAGACTTATCCAAGTAGAAACCTAATTGAAAATGTGATTTTGATTTTTTTAAGCTTGATTTCTGTTTTTTTAGATTTCTTTTCACTGAAACCAGAGTCAATGAGTTGTGACTTGCATTGGACTTATTTAAAGAAAAGCATCAATACTAGAGCGAAACATCAATTCAATGTAATATGAAATACTTCATGTTGGTACATCCATTTGTAGTTTCTTTGGTCACTTACAGTGACTCAAGTAAAAGCAAGTGTTAACCCCAGAAGTGTTCACCTCTGAAGGAGTGAAGATGGAATCATGAAGTTATAGAGAGGCTGAAATAAATGAATTAAAACACTGTCATAACTTCCATTTGTGCTGGTGTAATACAATTACTTACAGAAACTTAACTGCCTTGAGAAATGGCTGCACTCTCTCTGTGGCAAGACACTCTCTCCATGACAAGAGTGACATGCAGTGGTACAAAGGTTTTAGCTCTGCCCCAACAAACATTCTGCTGATGCTAATGGTGTTGAATTAATTGATAAAACGGGAATAAGGGCTGAAAAAAGGGTCCAGGATGTGAAGACATAACATGGAAAACTGGTTTTACCTAAGTCATTTGGAACACAGATTTCTCTTGCAAAATGGGCACCCCACATTTCTTCTGATCCTCCCCTCTTCTCTCGGGAATATTTTTCTTTCAAACTCTACTTTGAATTTTTTTATATTTGGAAGCTTGGCTGCCTCTACTAATTTATAGAGGACTTATCTAAACATAAAGGAATGCTTAATCTTCTTTGGGAGTATCTGTATATTCATCTGGAAACAAAGCTTTCTTTGTACTTTAATTCTTATTGTATATTGACTCTTTTCATTATTTTTATATTGCCAATTTAAAAATAATCTCTTACCTACTAAAGATGAGTTTCCAGTTTATTCTACAGTACGATTTAACTCCAGCTGTCCTTATTATCCATTTATTCATTTTGTGTCACACCAATTTGTCTATAAAATTGCCATGGACCTCATTGAAGACCACGCTAAAATCAAGGTATACAACAGCCACCGCTGTCTCCATTGTCTGTGAAGCTAGATATTGAGCCACAGAAAGCAATTAGGTTGGGTCAAATATCACTTACTGCCTGTTCCCAGTCACCTTCTTAGTCATGTATTTGAAAATGAGGAGTATTTGCCCAATAATTTTCCCAGGACCCTGAGACAGTGAAGGCTGTAGTTTCCCAGATTCTCCTCCTGTTCTTCAACAGTAGTGTCATGCTTTTCTTTTTCCAGTAACGTGAAAACTCCCCTGATCAATATGACCTCTCATAAATCTTTGTAGTGACATTGGCCAGCTGCTGCAGCATCCTTGAGCGTGTCTTCATCTCATGTGGGTACTACTTCTCTCTAGCAGGTTCTGCTAGTAGCCTTGGGGAACTGGGATGCCAGAGGGCAAGTCAACCAGTGAAAACAGACTTTTTCAATGCCTTTGGCTGTTAGGTCCTGTGTCCCAATGACCAAATATTCCCTAACCTTCCTTCTACTGCCAGTGCATCTACAGAAGTGCTTCCTTGCCCTTCACCTCCCTGGCTAGTTTTAACTCCGACTTAATTTTGATTTTCCTAATTCCTCCCTTGTTCACCTGAGCAATGCTTCTACATTTCTCCTGGGTATGACAAGCTCTTGTGGTTTTTCCTTTAGTGTATGAGCTCCATCAGGAATTGCCCATTCATCCAGACTGGACTTCTGCCATCCTTGCTCAAGTTTCTCCATTTTGGAATGTGCACTCCTCTGGTAGCTGTCCTCTCTTTCTTGAAGCAAGACATGTACCAACTGGTCTGGGTCACCTTTGATTACATTATTTTTTTAATGTTGTGGGTTATGCAAACGCAGTTTTTAGAGGAAGAAACCTTATTTTAAATGACAAAGTCATGAAACTTGGTCTATGGTCAAACCATGTAAATACAAAAGCAAGATGGATTTCAGAAGACTGTAGCAATTAAATCCCCCCCGTCTGATGTGTAAGAAGTAGAGCAAACAATGCTCTATGGTTATTGCATTATCTTTTGTCTAGAAATAAATCTGAATCACAAAGTTCAGTGTAGGGCAGACTGTGAACTGACTTTCAGTTATTTTAGAAATAGAAGTAATTTGCCAGCATTAGATCAGTATTTTATGGGCAGCATTTGCTGATGTTAAGATGTCTGGTGCTGATCAGCATAATATAAGTGTGCAGAAATGGAGCCACCAGGTAAAATATGTCTGTTTCAGATACTTCTTCCAACAATTGTCAGCTCAGATGAAAAAGTAATAGAAATGAGAGATTCAGAAGACTGAGGATTCAGTCAGGCTGTATCTATTTCCTTGGCAGTACAAGTTTGCCTGCTGGAGTTCTTGCTAATGTCTACTTCAATTCCACATTTACAGCAAGCTATATATAGAACAAATGCTAAGAAATCAAAGACTCTTTTCTAAATATTATCTGATGACACTTCATCTGGAACTTAAAAACCCTACAGTTATGAAGAGAAAGAAAATAGAACAGAGATAAATCTAATGAAATAAATATGCACAGAGGGAAAAAGAGAGAAAATAATCAAACCAAACAGCCCCAAGTGTTGGACTCTTTTCATGACACATATCTGAAGCTCACATGATTTGGATGTGTCTAATATTTCATTATACTGGGTAGTAGTTGATGGAGCCAGATGGTCCCTCAAACAAAGAGAACCACAAAGAATCCTGCCAAGCTGCTGATGTATTAAACACTCACTCTGTAAGTAGTGTTATAACCAGAGGCCCTTACTCTTGCTGTCACAAAATGGAGGGTGTTAAAAAGCAAGCTTTGAGGATTTTTATATTTGTGGGTATTTTCATTGGTTTTTTTTTTTACAGTAGCAGTAAGGCCCTGGTTCCACAGGCCTCTTAGCAGCAAAGCTGGCCTAACTGTTCCTATCTAACTCCCCTTCCCCCAAGCTTATTCCTGTCTCTATATCATCTCCTCATTTGTGCCACCAGAGATATTTATGGTCTCACGTGGCAAACATGATTTGCTAACTGATCACACATGTGTTGGTCAACTCATTCTGAGCAAAACAACCTTAAACTCCCTCTTCCCCAAGGCTATTTTTACCCTGGAGTCATTTATTCAGTTCCTTGGTTTGGTTCATCTCACAGTTCCTTGGTTTGGTTCATCTCACAGTCCCACAAGCAGCTGTACAGTAAAACCGAAGGGGATGGCATGGAAGTGAGCAGGAATGCCTCTGGGCAAGGGCAGGGAGAGCTGTTTAACATCAGAAGAGCTGCCAAGGGAAACATCCGATGAACCACGGTGTGAGCCACGTGGTTTTCCATTAGAGCTGAATCTGGTCGTCTGCCATATACAAAGTAAGAAGTTGTTCCTACAAAGTAAAGCTTATAAGGTAAGAAGTCAAGACAGAGAAAAGGCTCAAGTGTGCCACTTTGCCAGGGAGGGCTGAGAGGTGAATCCCAAATGCTGAGAGCTGCCATAGCTACCATGGTGTTAAACATCACAGCCCTTTGTTTTGCAGCTTTAGTAAACGCAACACAGATTTCTGGGTTAGAGCTACTCTCCTGCAGCATGCATCTTATTCAGCACAATGAGAAAGAAACTTTTTGGAGCTAATTAAAATAAGAAAATAAACTGTTCTTGGAAGGATTTAACTACATATTCTTTTTATTATAATTACCCACTTTATTCAACAGGATATTCAGGATATTGCATCTGTGGTGCTCTTTGTTGTCCAAAGACCAATCAGAAATGTCAGAGGAGGCTACACTTCTGATCATAAAACACCCAGACATGTTTATAGCAAATCATAAATGCAGTTTATATAAATCCTAAAGCTCATGCTTTCATAGTCTTTTCTCTGACAGTGTATTTTGGAAAACATATACAGCCTTTGCTACTGAGAGTCATGCATTGTAGAAAATATTTCCTAGAAGTACCTGTTGCTATAATGCAAAGGGTATTTGTAAAAATTTTGTCCTTCTTATTCCCCCTAGCAGAGGTTGTGAGATGAACTCCTTCAGGAAGAAAAAACCAAACACTTGAATCTGTCCAAGACCTGCTTGGACCTGAACTTCTTTAACATGAGCACACGAAGGTGTATGGAATTACAGAAGGAACAGGAACAATCCTCAGACGAGCTGCAGGAATACAAAGGAAACCACACAGGCTTCCAACAAACACACAGCCAAAATGCTGATATTAAACATGCCGCAAGAGATGTCTCGGGGGATGGGTGTTGCAAGAACATATAACCAGTGTGAGTCAAAGTAGTCATGGTACTAATGACAGGAAATTGGGGTGATTGGTGTGATGGGAAAATCCACAAAAATAGAGCAGATTTAATCTGCTTGTTGCCTGAGAAATGAGACTGACAGAACTAGAGACTCTTTCTGCTCTTGTGTTCACACATACCAATGTTAAAAAAAAATAAAAAAAGGTTTCCCTGTAACCTGTAAGTTCCTGTGTTCCAGATAGTCATATTCAGGGTTTACAGATAAGCCACTTCAACTGTTCTCCTTAGCCCAAATAATAGATTTATTTCTCAGTAAAAATGCCAATGTTTTTACTATGTTTGCTTTTGCTACAACAACTTTTCACACCTGTAGTACTCAAAAACTTTTTAAGAGAATTTGATTTGGGCTTCTAGAAAACAACAGGAATATTTTTTTTATTCCCTAAAGGCTGTAAATTTGCTGTCTGAACAAAAAAAACTAACAAGAAGATGAAATTTGTTTCAGATCAGCTGGAAATATAACCCCCTCTCACCCTAATACAGAGAAAAGCATATTAAAAAATCCCTCCTTTTTATGATAAAAGAAAATAAAATTATTTGGGTTAAAAAATTTATTTTGTTTGACCATGCTAAGTGCTTTAATATGATCTGATTTGTGTTTTCCTCTGAGCAAAAGGATTGGCAATTTTTATCACAAGAATGGCATTATCCATAAGACAAACAGAGGAGGGGCCATTGCTCTGATATGAAGTAGAGCAGACCTGCAGCTCAGAGTCCCAAATTGACACAGTAGCTGTTGACCTGGGACACAAGCACCAGGAGGGTTTAGGGTGTCTTTTCAAGATGTGATCAAGACCATTTCTTAGCTTCTGCCATTTTGTTGTTCTCTTCTGCACAGGCAGTGTTAATATCCACACTGTGTATTTTTTGCACTCTGGAGACATTTGTTCAGACAAGCACATGCTGTTGTTGGGACACATAAGGGTGCCTTGAACTTCCTCTTCTTTCCCTGTTCCTTGTAGCTTAATGGAGCAGATTCTTCAGCTGCCAGTGTCTCTTGAGGAGTGGTGGATCTCTCTTTACCTTTTCACACCACATACTAATCTCAGCTTGGGATACTGGAAGGTCTGGAGTCCCTGCACGAAACAGCACTGACCTGTAGTTGCATTTATTTGTTAATTTTTTTATGCTTGAAAATGGGAGAGTTTGTCACTCAATGCTGCCTGTGGTCTCTTAGAGTAACTGCTCCTGGGAATACACTCTTTTTTGAGAAGCTTCTGCAGGAAACACTGTATCTTCTAATGGAAATACAGTAATTTAAGACCCTACCTTAGTCTTTTCTTTATCCAGTTTACTTGAAAGCAATCTTGCCACTGAAACAAAATATGTAAAAACATGTAACAGAAAAGATTTGGGGTTTAGCATCTGCTCTGGAATAGACATCATCACTACTTAAAAGCTTTTTCTTCAAAGAGAGAGTTATGCTTGAGCTGCTAAAATGGTGTCTCTAAATAGTTTCCTTTGAGTACATACAATTTGATTTACTCAGAGTTGTTTAAACTCTTGTTCTTTTGACTATAAACATGGTATTTATGGAGATTTTATAAGAAAAGCAAATGATAATTTGGAAAAGGCATTTGAAATAACAAAACTGAATATTGGCATTATGAGATGGACCATATTTCACATTAAGCAGCCTGCCAAATTCAGCAAAGTCCCTGCTTCTATAGAAAGCTGACCAAAAGAAAATAGACCCTCTTAATTAAAAGGCAGTTTATATTTGTTCTCTTTTGTTTAAAGGTAACTATGCATATATACATATGCATGTATGTATACACATGCACACACTCACATGCCTGTATGTATATCTTAAAAAATCCACTAAAAAATTCTGACTCAGATACTGCAAAATGATTTTCAGATGTTATCTATTAGACTTGCATTCCCTGGAACCCCTTATAGCCAGAGAATTGACATTTATCTTTTCCTCCATAAGAATCTATTTGCAGAAGCTTTGTAATTCCAGTGGACAGCCTATGAAGTGCAAAAAATAAATCACTCTTTAGCTTCTTTTACAGAGGGATGAAGACTTGTGTCTCAGAGGAAGTCAGGAAAGGAAAGCTATGGAAGAAATGGTAATATGGAAATGAGTAGCACAGGCACAGACAGGCATACTTGCTTTATTAGCTACAATAGATATTATTAGCAGCCCTGAGCTGGTTACTGCCAGCTCTTTCTTTAGATTGGTGTTGTTGAACAAAAAACAGTACACACGGATGCACTCTCCTGTCTCCGCTGGGTAGAAAGGCTGACTTTTGGTTGTTTTCTGCCCAAAGTTTATCACCATCCCCTGAGAACTTCTCTGGTTATCTATGAATTCTTTTGTGGTAATTTATCATAGAATCATAGAATAGTTTATGTTGGAAGGGATCTTTAAAGGTCACCTACTCTGACCTCCCTGCAATGAGCAGGGACATCTTCAGCTGGACGAGGTTGTTCAGGGCCTTGTCCAACTTGACCTTGAGAGTTTCCAGGGATGGGGCATCTACCACCTCTCTGGACAACTTCTTGAGTGTTTCACCACCCTCATTGTATAAAAATTCCTCCTTACATCTAGTCTGAATATACCTTCTTTTGGTTTATAACCACTAATCCATGTCTTGTTGCAACAAAAATTTTGTCCCCATCTTTCTCATAAGCCCCCTTTAAGTACTGGAATACAGTAAGGTGTCTGAATAAGGTCTCCCTGGAGCCTTTTCTTCTCCAAGGTAAGTGACCCGACAGTGTCAGCCTGTCTTCATAGGAGATGTGTTCCCTGCCCCTGATAATTTTTGCAATCCTCCTCTGGACCAGGCTCCCATCTTTCCTGGCCTGAGGAATCCTGATCTGGACACAGTAGTACAAGTGGGCTCTCACCAGAGAAGGGTGGAGACAAATGTGTGGTTTGCTTAGACCATCCTCTTCAGAAGCACTCTGATCCTCCCTCCCTGTATACCCCCAACTCTTCCAGTTCTTCCAAACATGTCATGTTGAAGCACATTTCTGCGGGTAGATTTTTCTCATGTCCCACAAAACTGAGATTAAGTGGAACATGCAAAGCCTGGGCCCTTTAACATTCATAAGCAGCATGAAGCTATTATTGAATTTATCTCCTAAAAAGTGGTGTGCTGACACTGTGTTCATTGATTACCTTGATGCATTTACATGATCCCCCCTCAGCTTCTTTCCAGAAGCCTGAACTGCCCTATCTCTCTCAGCCTTTCCTCACCCAAGAGGTGCCACTAGTCTCTGCATCATCCTCATGGCCCTTCATTGGAATGTCTCCCCTGTGCCCATATCTCTTGGACTAAAAGTCCCAGCACTGGACAGAGCAGTGTGGCCTCACCAGTGTCTAACAGAGGGCCAGGATCTCCTCCTTCCATCTGCTGTCACTGCTGCGCCTAATGCAGCCCAGGACAGTGTCTGCCTTCTTTGCATTCTTGTTCAACAATTAGCATAAGAAATGAAGCAGTAATTTACAGTAATCACTAGCATTTTTAACTGCAGCTGTTATAACTTTTTTTGTATCCCTGATGGTTTTAATGGATAGAAAGTTCAAAAAGACAATTCCTTAGAATCTGTGTAAAAGTAGCTGTCCTCCCTAGTGTGTCTTTTTTGGCTTCATTCAATTTTTTATTATTTGCTCTGATGGTTTAGCAATTGCAGCTGCCAAAGATGAAAGTGGAAAATGGGTCAATGGAAGTCACGCAGAAATTCCTTAGGAAAGACATATTGCTGCTACTCTTGAAATAACTTATTGCTGGGGGGATCTAACATCAGACTGTCTGTTGAATTGTCACATTTTTTTCTCCCTCAAACATAATTTTGAAAGGTAAATGACATTTTCTGCTTTGCAATAATACAGTAACTCGCAGCATTTGGAGCATGAGTGCCAACTAATTAGATTAAAATCTTTGGAACCAATTAACTTTTTGGGGGAACACAAAGGCTGCAGTGCCATTGAAGGCAGAGTACTTAATGTCTTAAAGGTGTCATATATTAGGAAGTAGGAGATGAAAATAAATCCCATTAGAAAATTAAACTCCCATCAGTGGTGCATGCTTGCATATGGGATTCCCTTTGCATATATTCATATGGTATAAGTTCACAAATGTAACTCAAGAGACTTGCATTTTTTTACAGGTATGTCACTAAAACCATCTGACTGTTCCCAAATCCTCATTTTGTCAAAGGTTGGAAAGACTACTTGTAAAAGGTGATAATTGATGTGGACTTTTCAGAGAAGTCACAAGATCCCCTCCCAAGGACTCATTCTACACCAAAGCAAATACAGAAATAGTGAGTGGAAATTGATGGTCTGTAAAACTGCATTCTCTGGCAGCTTGGTGGCACAAGAGGAATTTTTTGCCATATAAAGTTTACTGTTTCAAACTATGTAAAAGGGAGAAAATATTGCTACTACCACACTCTGGATAGTTTTTGTTTGTTTGGGGTGTTTTTGGTTGTTTTTCTGAAATGGGGAGAGTGGAGTTGAGGAACAAACTTGAGGGAATGAAAATATCTGTTACTAGCTGTGGACTGATGCTGACTATCTTATCTTTTCAATCGTCTGAAAATCAGCACTGGGAAACAGTTATGAAATGGTCTTTTTGTGTTTACTGTTCTTTGACTTGACTATATTTTTACTCAGCTATTTATATTCCCTCAAATTTTCCTTTATTATATCAGGTTGCAAGGCATAATAAGAAAAACTGAAAGTAAATAACAAGTGCTATTAATCAAAGGACTAGTGATTTTTCTTTAGACGTTTGTGTTTGGAAAGCACTGAATTAGATCCTAACCAAGGAATAGGTTTTAGTAACATGAAAAAGATAAAAAGAGTAGGGTTTCTTCCTGTTTACCTGGAACCTTTTGATGTATTTATCCTCTGTGAGAATAAACTGGTATTATGTGTAGATACTTAGCTCTGTTTACTTACAGTGGCTTTTGAAAATCTTCTCTTGAGCCCTTCTTTGGTGCTCAGAGGATAAATTTTGGTCATGGGAAATTCCAAAAGGCAAGAACTGGATATGAGGAATCATCTGAGTAGAGCAACTGTGGCTCATTTAGTTTCGCTTCCTACATTGGGGAAGAAGCATTGTAGGTTACATTGCATCAGCCAAATCTGAGTTCAAGACCTCATCCAGAGTGTTGAAACTACTTGGCAAAGTAAAGTAACATCTGCAAATGCTTGGGTGGATGTTATGTATGGCTACAATACACTCAACACACATTGCAAAATGTGCTCAAAACGATAAATTTGCAAATATTCCATGCAGACATAGTGCATCTATTAAGGAGAAATTGGTAATACTTGTGAAAATTTGCTGGGTTACATACTCGCATACATACACATCTATTTCTATTACATATGTGTGTGTGTGTGTGTGTGTATAAAGTGTTTTATTTTATTCTCAAAACACCATCTTAGATCTCAGTCATGATCTTGCTACACTCAGTAAGAATTGTACCAAATGAATAATAAAGACATAGTAAAACAATTACAAAAAAACCACCATCAGGTTTTACTTTTAATACCACATGGTTCTAAAGCTAAGTTTGTTAAAAGATTTAGCAGAATCAAAACACATCCGTAGTCAGTTTAGTTTGCCATTACATATTTATATTAAAGACATATGTAAAAAATACAAAGAAACAAAGCAGAAAACCGCCACAAAAATCTTTGGTTTACAAAGCTATTTTACATAGGGTTTAAAGTGGATTCTCCTAATCTCCCACAAAACCATTAGGTTAAGACAATTCTTATCTGTCTGTTAAAATTTTCTTTATTAAATACAATGTCAAAAGCCGCTTTTTTTTGGAAAGCGTGTACATACAATTGTCAGTTCTAGTATTGCCCTAAAGGGTGCAGTGCTTTGCTATACAAAGAAGTCCTTCCCCTAGGAAATTTACAAGTGGTTTAGCTCTCTTCATGCTAACAGATCAGAGCTATAAAGCAATAAGTCATGCACATATAGTTTTAAATCTTTGACTTCCCTTACTGAGATTTCAGTAGACTAGGATTTATCTACATGTGTAGATAGATCCAACCCCGTGTACTCGGCACAGGTACTCGTGAGAGGTGAGATCAGGGAGTAACAGTTTTGGGAAGGAAATGGGACATCATTAGTAATTTTATCGTAGTTTCAAGAAATCATTGGAACCTGAAAATGCTCAGCCTTGAGAAATTTTGATATTTCAACATTAGTATTTACAGACAACTGAGGAAAACAAGACAGCTATCAAAATGATTTATGAAACAGGAATTTTTCAAAAGATTTCTGACACTTTACTTGAAAAATTTTGCTTGAAACAAACAATTTTCTTAATTGGTACATATTATTGGAGATTATCTTAACACAGAATGTTATCAGCTTGAATAATCATGTTGTTCTAGGAGACTTAAAATTTATGTTTCTTATTTTTTAGAGTCCTCTCTGACAAACTCCTTGGATAGAAAATCTCATAATATGCTGCAGTCATGCTTTTTTCTCTGTCTGTTATTCAGGAGGGTCACAGTAAGTAATGAAATATGTATTATGAATATATGAGTCTTGCCTTGGGGTGGAAAAGATATGATCCAGCAATATATCTTCTTGAAATTTATGTCTGGCATAAATAAATGTTACATTGTTCCAAAAGCAGAAGAAAAAAAAAAGAAAAAAAGGAAAAAAAAATTGAGTCAGTACTACTCCTAAAATCTTTCCCATTTTATATATTTCTTCCCCACATCATGTGGGTGGAAAATAATTTGGTTTTCTAATCAGTCTGGTTGAGTAGTTTTACTAATGGAAATTCTGTGCAAAACCTGAGGGTGCTGAGTAACAAACTGAATTGTGAGATTAAGAGAGTTGTCTAGTTTTTGTATGTGTATTGCAGCAGATACATTCCTTAATGCTGCTTTCAAGTGTGGGATTATATTCCACCTGAAGAAGGCCCATTACATGCATGGTATGGAAAGAAAATGAGTGAATACTAGTGAGGGGGAAATTATTGGAGGAATAGAATGCATGCACCGGGACACTGAAAGAAATACATATTGATGTTTACATTTGCAAAGAATGTTCTCCAAGAATTTTTTTTAAACCCTATGTGAGTGGATAGAATTTATCAGTCTGTGTAAAGCATTATCACAGTTTGGTTTTTTTTGGCACTGATTGCAGCTAAATACGCACAACTGACTATTAGTATACACTTGTGTGTGTGTATATATATATATATATATATATATACACAAAACTGCATAGATTGCTAAAACAGATCTAGTTCTTTGCATCAGTCATTTTTTTTTAAAATCCAAGTATAACTGTTCCCAAGCTACAAATGATTGGGACTTCTACAATCATTCATCTTTTTAATAAAAATCACTTGGAAACAAAATATGTTGTATGAATATACCAGATTTGGTGAGACTGTCAACAGAAGAGTTCTTCAGCTGTCCATTAGATTTTCTGCTTAATATGATACTGTCTAGGAGTGGAACTTTGGGGAGCAAAAATGTCTTTGAAGACAGAAATAGAAATTTCCATCTCCATCTGGACTTGATTGATTTATCTGTGTATGACAGTACAGAAGCCCCTGCTTTCTCAGGGAAACAGGACTTATACAGATTCCTCTTTCTTTCTCTTTTTCTTTGTCTGTCCTCATCTAAATACTTTTGAGTCCACAGCCAGAGAAGTAGAGCTATCAGAGATATTAAATTCTGCCAAGAGAGCCTTTCCCAACTACCCCAATGGCAGAAGTGAGTTACATGTGTCTTAGACACCTGGGAATGTACATTCATCTCCAAAGCAGGGCTTCCTAGGAAACTGGGACTCACTGTTCCCAGGGCTCTCGGTGGTATTAGCAGTTTGTAAACATATTAGCATTTAGTTTGGATGACAGGAATCTGCAGGATAAACTATTTTGCCCAGAGAGGTTTCTTTGTAGCTTTGTTTTTTGATTATTTTAAAAAGAAATACATGCACATACCATACAAATCTGCACAGAAGCATGCTCCAAGGGACCAAACCCTGCCATTAGGTAAAATCAACCAAAGGAGGCCAGGAGGCCAGTAAGAAAGTGTCTTTGCCTGTCTTTGGAGGATAAATATGCTGAGCCTGGGGTCTCTCCAGACAGTTGCTCCTCTCTGTGAACAGTATTGGGACTGTCATCTACAGAAATGGACCCTCAATGTGTGCAGATATCTCATCTCTAGAACACAAACTGGCCTAATGGCACCTGCCCTAACCCTTACCCTTCACCCCCAGAGCTTTAAATTTCACATGCTTTTGGCTGATGTGGACTCACAGTAATTAAATGGTTTGTATGTGTCCAGCTTGGGCCCCTTTTGAAACTTCAGGATGTCAGAAGCTGAGTGAACCCACCATGAGGCTGGGAGACATGAAAGCATCAAAGTCAGGATCCCCTGGCTCCCCATGGGCTATGCACTCTCAGCCAAAGGCAGCAATCCAAGGAGGGAGGCATGAAGCTGCTCCTTGACTGCACAGAAAAGCACCATACGAAGAAAGATGTGCAGTCATCCTCTGCTCAAAAAAATTAGCTGACTTTGAGGAAAATTATGCTCTGCTGCACTTCACACAGGGTGACCGTGTGGCGACTCACAAAGGCCATTGCATAGGTCCACAGGAGATGGAAAGCTTCCCACACGCCATGCGTTCATCTTACACAATGAAGCAACATCACAGTAATTCATACCCTGGATCACTCCCAGAGTAAAACTCAACAGAAACAAAAAAAGCCAACTTGCTTGAAATGTTTTACTCAGTATTTTCTTTGTAGGTCCCACTTTGGAAATTATTTCAGTTAAGGGTAGGCCTACTTTGATTTGAATGATGGTTTGATAACAGTTTTCAAAATGTTATTGGAATGTTTTATATGAAACATTCACAGGCCAGAAATATAGGCCCATCTCTTATCAGTCAGCTTATAGGGTCATTTTATTTCGCCTTATTTTGTCCATCCCCCAGGTCCAGAAGACTTTTAACTAATCACACACAGTGTTATGCATTCAATGGGACTTCTCTCTGTTCTGCCCTGCAGCTGCTGGTCTTCGGCACCCTTAAGAGAATGAGTTTTGTTTGTCTGAAAGAAGAATTTAATCCCCAGTTTCCAGCTACCTGGTGCCTTTCCTGACCAGCAAGCTGCAGGCTGTTTAGGGGGTTAATGGCTGCCACCATCACCTGTTTGAAACTGGGGCTTATGTCAAACTCTTTGACTGTAACATTGGTTGAAGGGCAGTGTTTAAGGGCTGACATCCACTGGTGAGTGCTTACAGCTGATGAGCAATGGCAGGGGTGATGGGCTTTGGTAATTCATCTCTTTCATCTCGCAACTGTGAGGCAAAGTGAGAAAAAAACCCTTATTTGTTGAAATTTGAATGTTTCATCTCCTGTTTGCCACAGAGACTGCCAGGTGGAGCATAACTGCTCAAGTGAAGTTGTGGTAAATTGCTTGACTGTCCCACCTATATTTTTCTTTGGATAGTAAGCATCAGGTTTCATACTACTTACTAATGGACGCTTCAAACTTCTCACCGTTCCAAGTTTTCAACTTCAGGTTGATGGCTCCCTGGTCAGTGCTGAAGATACATTTAGATTGAAATGTATATAAAAGTTAGGTGTTCTTGTGGATATATTCTTCAGTAAAAGAATTTACGCTCTTATTTATCTGACCTGATCCAGGAAAATGGCCTAGAAAAAGGTGGTAACTCTAACTAATTTAATTAATCTCCTTCACGGTCTTGAGAAATTGATTACTGTCACAGTCTGTGAAATTCTGCTTTCTTGTAGCTAAGGACTTAAAATATCTAATGTTTGCTGAGTACTTCTGCATATGAAGAAGACAGTGTGAAGAGGAGGGTGAGTTTGTTAGATTCAAAATAATGCAAACATTAATTTGTAAACTTTGTGTTGAGCAAGGCAGTGAATACGTTTTCTCACAATTTCCTGACATACAAATTACATTGGTTTTGATACAGTGCTCAGCATCAACAGTTTCTGGACTAATTATGCAGGTGCTGATGACTATTGATTTCCACAAAACCTCTAATATCGGTCTTTTAAATAAAGGACTTCCTGTAGGGCAATAATGAATCCTGCATCTATTATTAGCTAAATTAAAGCAATGATTTTTTTGTTCATATTTCAGCTGAATGTTTTTCAGCTCAGGTAAACAGAATGTCTTAAAGGTGAGAAAGTGAGCATAATTTAAGTCTGAAAGAAAAAAAACCCATCTCCCTAAATGTCAGGTGGCCTTATGCAAAGCATTCTGCCACATCCTTCTTTTGCTCATGAATCTATCACCACAAAAGACATGGTCTCTCATCATACCCATACAAGTATGGCAATGGGGAGAATCAGTGTTTCAGCATTTCTGTGGAATGATGGGGCAAAGCTGATGCCTGAAGTAGTCCCTTTTAACCTTCAAAGAGCCAATGCAGATCCAAGGCTGCTTATTCTCTTCCCTACTTGAAAGAGGTGCCGTGTAGTAGATGACCTCCAGAATTCTGCACTAGGCAAATATGCTTACAGTTTAGCTGTGTCAGAATTGCTGTTCTAGTAGTCTAAGTTAGAGATCACCATGGCATGAATGGCAGAATTTGTAATATCTGCTCATTAAAGAAAGTTAGTTTAACCGTTGGAATGTATGAAAATATGGAAAAAACTGAAACAGATAAGGCCACAGCTGTATTTTCCTTTCCAAACAGCATTTGTGGGTACAGCACAATGTCAAAGACATGTTCCCATGCTTCTCTCTAAAGTGACCAATAGGTTTTGCCTATCTTTATTAGCTACTTTTCTTAGCAAATTACACCCATTTACTTTTCCAGATTGAGTAACAGCCAGCTAAGTTTTATGTTTACTCTTCTCTCTAGCTAACATTCTTGTGTCTACAGAAAATCGCTAGATCAGATACTGTAGAGCAGCTGTTTTCATCAGGGGATTTTTTGTTTGTCAGCAGACCTTAAACCTTTTTCCAGTGTGGCTGTAGATAGTAGCATCTTGAGAATTGCCTTTCTAACTTTGCCTTTCTGTAAAATGTCCATGGACTTGTGGGCCTTTATCTATCACAGGTTGAAAGCTGCTGGTTTAGAAATGCTGTCTTAGCTTGCGAGGTCACTGAACGACCCACAGACAGAGGTCTCACTGGAATTATCTTCAATCCCTTTCTCAAGTTGCTGACAATCAGTGTCTCTTTTCTTGGAGCCATTCATGAAACTGCTCCTTGTTACTCTTCTTGCACTCCACCTGGAAGAAAAAAATCCCTGTGAGTTGGATGTGAAGATCTGTTTTGTCTGGACATTTATTTCCTTAAGTTTTAAGCTAAGTTTGTTAGCTATGTATAGACAGGAGTGGGTCTGGGAATATGCTGCAATGACTGAAGAAAATTTTCTGCTTGGTGTTTAGCTTGGCCAAAGGCTTGCTGAACACTGCCAGTCCCATGAGTCGGTTCTTACAATCGCTCATCCCTAAATATTCCCACTGCTGTTATAAGATAATTCCAGATTTTCAGCTGCAGACCTGGCATGCTGATTGCTTGGCTCTTACTTACCGTAAGTGGACTGATTTTCGCTTCTGAGGAAGAGCTTAATAGAGGAGGGCATTTGTTCTGGCAAAATACAAAGTCTGAAATGTCTAATCTTTTTAATGGAATTAATAGACACCTGTGTATTTCAGTTAGCTGGTCAGCCAGTCAGAGGGTGCTCCTGGATATTGGCACAGGAAGTAATCTCAGATGACACACACCTCTAACATTTGCCTGTTTTTTGGCATTCCCTATTAGAAATACGCTCAAATAAAGACTAAATTAGGCTCTACAGCAAAGTTGACACCTGTTTACTAAAATGCAGGATACTGGTTGCTACATTTCATATTGGAAAGAGAATATAAATATTCATAAGATAAAATCACTTATTTCAGTGTTGTTATAAAACAGTAGATTAGCTTATGACCAGCATCTTTGATAATTATACACATAAGGATAGATGAATAAGCAGTAAGCTTTCTCCATCACCAAATCTAGCTTTTCATTGTTTTGATTTTGTTCTGTGCTCACAATGAATTCAATTGCTGAGCAGCCTTTTCTGCACAAGCCATTTCTTTCTACTTTAGCTTTCAGACCACTACTAGCTACAATAGAAATGTGCTGTTCAAATGATGGCTTTACAGTTCTAACATCATATTTCCCCTGGAGACTCAGACCTAACTCCCTCAGACGTTTCGTGATACTTGAAGCTCTTGTATTACAAATATGTTTGGAAGTAAAAATATTATTAGTGAAGGAAAAAGTATTACTGCAATCGAGTGATGAAAGGATGCCTCAAATATACCCGCTGCATTCATCTATTACTCAGACCTCCTTTGCCCAAAAGCAGACACCTCTTATTTCCTAATAAGACCAAGAATGGGACACTGAGTGTTGCATAAAATGGTGTTTCAAGTGGGAGTCCTGAGGAGCTTACGGCATAAAGAAGATAGACTCCACAATTCAAACACAGATCTCCATGTTTTAAAACTTACAAAGTGTTTATCTCAGTGTTTATTACACGATGCAATGTTGTGTGATCTGTGTGCTTGTAGGGCACAATGCAGTCCTAGACAGAAAAAACAATGTTTATCACAGAAGCAGCAGAATTGATAATTTGATTTACTCCTCAGATATCTGAGGTTTCCCTGTCTGACCTATTTTGGCTGAAATATGTATGTGTATGCCACGCAGTACATGCCAAGTGGCTGAGACCTCTAGATCTATGTTTCCTACTGCACACTGATGATTTGTGCTGGTTTATTTAGTTCTGACTTGTCCTGAGCAAGACAGATGTGCGATGTGAAGATAAATCAGCTTTGAAGCAGGAACAGTGAGTTCATGGCACCACACCATATATGCATGGCATAAAATGAAGTGTAGCGTGCAGAATTAATCTGGGGCCTGTTGGAATGACTGCAAGTGCACAGGTTTTGAGCATAGACTGTAGAAATATGGAAAGGAGACCAAATGCATCCTACATGTGTGGAAATCACAGCCTATGAGTTATAGTCATTGTCTTAGGATATTCATTGATTTGGATTTTTTGGCTGCTGAATAAAGTAAAATAGTAAACAGAGAATCCAGGCTTTTTCTAGTCCTATATTACACGTCCGTTCTGCCTTTGTGTCAAAAAAATAGATCATTTGAAGCTTACTCTATAATTTATGCCTGGTATTATCTATCTCTTACAAACATAATTGTGCCTTAGGACTAACTTCACAACACCGAGCCTGAAAGAGTTCAAGAAGCATTTGGACAATGCTGTCAGGCACATGGTATGACTCTTGGGGATGGTCCTGTGCAGGGCCAGGAATTGGACTTGATGATCCTTGTGGGTCCCTTCCAACTCAGCTTATTCTGTGATTCTTTAAGAAGGAAGAGTAGCTGCAATCTTACCTTATTAGGCAGTGTGATGTTTTGCACAGCTGGCTGGCTCTCCTGGCTCTCTTAGGGGATGAAAAGAACCTAATGGTTCATTTTGTTCCAGCTCTTAAGAAAAGTTTCATGCTCTTTTTATCTGTCTTATGGCTATCTGGTTACAGAAAGGAGGATTAATAGTCTGTTTCCCACACATATCTTGGGATTTTTACTCCATGAACTACCCATGGAGCATTACCATGTCTCCTGCACATTCTCACACTCAGTTTTAAACCTGTGAATCTTTGAACCTAAATACCTTCAGCTCACGTGACCTCTTGAAGTGCAGGGAAAATGTACAGCCAAATTGCTCTCTCAGTTCACTCCCTCTGTATTGCGTAGCCATTAACAACAGGACTGTAGGTCTGACAGTGCTAGATGGCAGTCCCATAAATCCCTTCCAGTCCTCTGAGTTGGCATTTTCATTGTCCGACTTGGCCTTTAGCTGCCTCTCACTGGTTAAATAGCCGTGGTGAGTTGCAACCAGCTGCCAGCCCAGCACCCAGCCAGTAGTTTGCTCTTGCATTTGGATAGGGGAGAGGATTGGAAGGATAGGAGCTATAAAGCTTGCGAATTGAGATGAAGACAGGAAAACAAATTACCAATTACTGTCATGGGCTGGAGAGACTCATCTTGGGGAAATAAACTTAATTTATTGCCAATTAATATAAAGATTTAGTTGTGGATTTGGGTACAGGAAACAAATAAAAAAAGACACAAACTTTAGAACTTAGGCAAAACACACTCCTCTTTTCCCAGGCTCAGCTTCCCTTCAGACACCACTCCTCCCTGCCTTGTTGCATTAAGCAGTGCCTCAGCCAGACAAAAAGTGATGCAGGATGCAAGTTGCAGTCTGGATGTGGAGGTTTCTCTTCGACACTCCTTCTTTCTCATTTTCTATGGGACTCTTATGGACTGCCATCCTTCAGGGACATCCACTCTGCCATGGAACATATCCTCCTGCTGCCTCTGTTGTATCACTCCGATTCTGTTCTTGTCTCCCTGTTTACTTCTTCTCTTCATCTTCCCTCCTCCTCTCTTTCTCATATTTTGCCCTTTCTTAAGTGTGTTTTCCCTGGGGCACCCCAAGCTTGTCTGATGGGCTGTGTTTTGTGCTGTGGTGGGTCTCTTAGAGCTGCCTATGTCCAGCAGGGGCATCCTCTGTCCTGTTTTCACAAAGGCAATCCTGCAGGCCCTCCTCTACCAAAACCCTGATCCTGGCCCCCAGCACACAAGCCACAAGATGCCTTCTAGACACCCAGATAACTGTAGAACCATTCAAGCTGTTTCATGTGAAAGTATGGAAGGAATATTCTGACAGAGAGGGTTTTAGTCGTAACATGAGGAAGGTGCACAGGTTTAACACTTTCATGCCCAGGTGTGGTGCTGGAAAGGGATCAAGCATCTTCAGCATCTCGTGCCTCTCAGGACAGCCTGGTCAGCCTGTCCTGTGGAAGTGGAGGCAGTCCTGCTGTTTTCCACAGCCCCTCTGTGAAGGTTTTGTCCTCTGAGATATCCCAAAAAACAGAATGGTCTCTGCAGCTCTCAAAGTATCCCACAGTATGTATTTGTTAAATTGCTCAGAGGAAAATGAAATACAGGTATGTGTAAAATACAGATATATACATATTTTCATGTAAAGATAGCATTCAATACAAAATCTAAAAAACTGTGCTATAGTGACCCAGGGCATAGTCACAAACTGGGGCATTGGGAAGAGATATGAGATAAAGCTATTGTACCTTCTGCATTATTTTTCATATTTAATGGTTAGATAAACATTTTAGAATAACTATTCAATACTAACCAAACTCAGTAACAACACAACCTCATTTAAAAGATGTAGTGAATTTCTGACATTTGGAGTAAACATCTCAGAATTCAAAGACAGACTTGATGTCTCCATTTAAAGAACGGCTCCTCCAAGCCAATTTGTTTTTAATCATCCCACATTGAAATTTACAGTTAATAACAGAGATTTTTTTTTTTTAATTCTTGGTTTTATAGGCAATATTGCTTATATTCTCTGGAGCCTTGTGCACTGATTTAAGTACATTGTGTAATACATAATTTGCCAGTTTTTTGTCAACGACAGATGATTTGTTAATGCCAAGTTATTTTTTGAAATAAAACAATTTGCTGCTGTTGTGTCAAACTGTAAAAATGTCTATGTTTTGTTTGTTTGAGAATGAGGTTTTAACAACCTATTTGATTTATTCACTAAGTGAAATCCAGTCTACAATTTATTGTCAATTTTTGCATTATTCTGTTTTCAGTACCAAATATTTATTTTCTTCCTGAGAGAAGTTCTAGCCTCACCCTTTCCATCTGGACAACTAGCAGAAGTGTAAGCTACATGTGGAATGGTATGAGAAAGAAGGAGTGTCTCTACTTCAGCCCATGCAAATCATCACTGGCCGGAAGATGGCTGAAGAAGCTTTACAATCTCAGTAAAGTCTGCAGTTAAACAAAACCTTATCTCAGTTTCTAATGAGACTTTCAATCCTATAAAGAATTGGGATGAATCCTCATGTGTTGATGTTTCATATCTCTGACTGAATGAACGAGAACCCTCAGGGACAACAGCCTTCACTAACTTTTGCAAAATATGTCCGTCAACCAAGACCCTGGGAACCCAGAGTCTGAATCAATTCAATCTGGAATTCAAGTTAATATATTAAAACATGCATCTTCTTGGTATGGTTTTGCAAAACTTAGGGTTAAATCACAAATGAAGACAGATTTTTTTTTTTACTCCTTATTTGTTACCACCAGCTATAGACATTTTGTTAGGGTCAGGGGGAAGCAGAGGAGTAGAAACCTAAATGAGGCATGTGCACTTAAGTGTAGTGAGTGACTGACACGCTCATGGGATTTCAGACTGGGCAGAGCTGAGCATAATCAGGCTTGACAGAAATGCATCTCCACAGGCACAGATATCTTGAATCATCCCTGTATAATTTGAAGCTGATGAACAGTTGGTCTTTATGTCACAAAAGGCACGTACACGCTTTCAAGTTTTTTTTTCTCTCTGCTCTTTCATTTTTGTGTGGTTGGCATTGCAGAGATGTGAGCTTGCACTCAGGATTACCTCTGCAATGGATCAGGTGGAACGGATCCTGACAAAACCACTCATGGGCAAACTAGGCAATAGTCTCCAGGGAAAGCCAAGAGTGTCCAGTTGGGATGTGAACTGGCTTATTCAGGAATGACAGGGTGCTGGTGCTATGGTTACAGATAAGAGCAGCAATTTCCTATCTTCAAAGGTAAGTTCAGCAATAAATCTTAGAATTTTAGTGCATCATTAGCAGATGTCTTTAATAATGATCTTTGTCTAGATTTATGTAGGAACAAGATGTGTTGCAAAAACACTTATTGAAGGTATAACTTTGCTTCTGCTATTATCTTCCATTTCTGATTTCTTTTTAACTCGGCCCATTGTCTTGTAACAAACTGCTCTGATTTGTTCAGAAAAAAGTGTTTAATTCATAGAGTGCATTGTGGGTAGTTCATCTATGGTTAATATAGGACCGCTAGTATTTAATTTGTGTGCATGGAAACCGTGTAATTGTGGAAAGTTAAAATACAAACACAGACAATGGTGTCACACAAACATTTTAACTGCAGGAAAGTATTTTAACAGAACACAGATCCTACATGCTGTTAAAACAAATCCAGCAGCCTTAGAATCAGTAGAAAATACCATCATTAAGAAGCACATTTCTGGCAGAATAATTCAGTCAAGCAGTTGATTAAATGCAGTATTCATGGGATAATATTCCTTCACCGGTAAACTGAGCAACTCACCATAAATCGCAGGGATGTAAAACAATTTTAAGATTTTATGAATGTTTTATTTGCCATAAGCTTTACTGTCATAAGAAGAAAAAACATTTTCAGACAATGATGATTATTCATCTACTTGTCTCTGCTCTAGTCAGATCATGTGTAGAAATGTCACTTATTTACTAAAATCTTACAGGTTGTTGTTAGGAAAAAAAAAAGGGCTGTGTGATGTGGTTACAGCTGGTTGCCAAGTCCTCAGCACCTTTTTTAAAGCCATAAGAATTACCTGAGAGTGCTCACAATCTCAAGCAAATGTGTTCAGAGAAATTTAAGTGCTGATGAAAGAGGATTAGCCCAGTCCTGTTAGTTTGTTTTTGAAACAAGCCAAGAACTCATATCCCAGCTATGGCTGGGATAAAGTATGTTGATTAGACTCCATCTAAGAGGATATTAATGTATTTTTCTTAATCAGGATAAATCTATTAAAAAGAAGAATGAAATTAAGAGGTAATGCCAAGACTACAGCAAAAGAACTTACTAAAAGCAGGTACTATTACAAATGAGAATAGGAAAAGAGCAATAGTTAGGGACAATGTAGTGCTCCCACAGGACGTATCAGATTTTTAGCAAAAGTTCTGTAACAGAAACAGAGAAAAAGACAGACTAAATAGCACATGAACTAAATAGAACATGAAAGAAGATAATGTCATTATGCTGCCATTCAGGGGAAAAGTACTTTAAAAAAGTCTCTTATAGCAAAGAGAAAGATGTCCCTCTGAGGTGCAGTAAAACGAAATGTGCAGCACTTTGTAAGAGACCAAAGGACTAAAGAACTTTGCAAGAAGAAAAAAAGAATAGGGAAGTGAAATGACTGAAAAAAATAAAAGAAACGTGAAGCCACAGCTGGCAATGACAGCTATAAAAAGAGACGAAAAACTGGACATTACGCCAGAAGTAATATTTCTAGGAACTATATCCTTATCTGAAAGGTTGAACAAGACATACTTTAGGACACAAACAGGAGGTTAAATAATCAGAATTTAAATTGCTTCAACTCCTGTGAAGGATTACAGTGTCTCTCAGAAATGAAGAAATACATGTAAACTCAAAGTGCCAAGCACCTCTAGTATGATGGGCCTGGCTGCCAATTTCCTGTCCGTCCCCCCTGTCCGTCCCTGTCCCC